>PVLD010008759.1:0-42150 GCA_004027595.1 Dinomys branickii
CTTCTTCTTGATAAGAGCTCCAGATGGCTCAGTGGCAGCCATCTATCTGCATTGCTCAGGCTAGGTCATCTCAGAGACTTTCTCACTTCTTCCTTTGGGTCTTTGGGCTAGTGTGGTAGGAAAGTATGCTCACAGTCTGTCTCTACACTTTCTCTTCTTATGATTCAATGGCAATCATGCCTCCTTTAAACAAGACTGTCTACCACCTATCACAGCCCTTCCCCTCACCCCTTCCTGAAATCTCGGTGTTATGGAAAACCATTTAGTAATTACTACTCACGGTGAAATTGTTCTAAGAGGGTCACATATAACATTTATTTTTTCACAATGATCCAACATGGTAGGTATGAAGAAGAAAAGGAGGCACAGAGAGGTAAAGGTCATATTTTGCTACAGGCAGAGGCACAGAATCCATACTTGTAACTCCTATGCTATATAACTAACATGTGTGTAGCTTTGTTTCTTATAGATCAGGTGGAGGAGGGCAGCCTCTGGGGTTTTTAATGGCAGAGGCTGACTACTCAGATGCCTTCTGGGCTTCATAGCAGCACCTTCCCAGGAGCTGTCGCTCTGTCCTTGGTGCTGAAACACAGTCCAGCTGTCTTCAGGGCACTATTTTCTTTCAAGTATTGAGCACTACTGTAGCTCCCTCCAACTCACCTTCTTCCAGTCCATGCTTTATCTCCAATCATTTGAGCCCACAGATGTCCTAAAATCAAGTAAACATTTGACCCAAAGCCCAACTTTAAAATAGGTCTAGAATTTGTGCATTTTATTGTGTTCCCTGTAAAATCAAGATCAAATGATCTCTCTCTTTCTCTGTGCTCTGTCTGTCTCTCTGGATTATAAAACTCATGTAATACATATTTTTTATGATTAGAATATTTGCTTTCTCCTTTGATTTGGATGAGAGGAATTTTTTTAAAAACTAGAAAATTAAAAAGCAAAGCTTCTCTTGATCGAAGTCAGGTTCATTTTAAGCAACAATAGAAACTGTGCACATGCAGGGGAGACAGTGATTTTAAATACTGACATCATTATTTATTACTTTGATAATAAGAATAATACCTTTTCCCACAGGGATATTTAAAAAATACATAAAATAATATATGTAAAACACTTTATACTATGAAACATATGTATATCCTATCTAATCTATTACTCTTATTAGGTCTGGTAAGTTACATTTTCAACTTATGTGCAAAGATATTCTTACTTGAGTGTCCTGAGAAGAAAAACTGCTATTAAAAGCAAAAGCAGCCTATTTACAATGGGAAAGAAAGGTGTCATAATTAGCCTGAGTGGAGGTGGCTCCGTAAGTCTTGATCAGTAAATCTATGACAAGCTCTTTAACAAAAAGGACTATGTCAGGTGATGTTTGTGTGTTACACAACCCTGGACATAAAATGTGCGCTCACTAAACGCTCGTTGACTGATGGACTAATTAAATGATATCATGCATGTTAGAGCTTGGCATAGCTCCTACAATGTGACAAGTGCTTAATAAATGGGAGAGATGACCATTACTCCTTCCAGGGTTACTACTATTAATTGATTTCTGAGGAATTAGGGTCTCAACCTAGAGTAACTTCAGAAGCCATCAAGCAGAGTCTTCATTTAGGCATCTACAGTTCTGTACAACACCGTGCACTGTGGCAGACCCATGCTGGTGTATGGGAACTCTGTTTTCTCAGAGAGAATGGCAGGCTGAGTCCTACCTCATAAATTCCACTGATCAGTGCAAGGTTTCTCCTCTGTGGTTGTAGGGATAAATTCTAAGCCCCTTGTGACTGAGCATCTACAGATATCTGAGAATGGTTTTCCCTTTTCCAGATTCATCCTCCAGGTGGAACATTTCTGTTTCTTCTCTGTATTGGGGTGCCCCCTGCCATCCTGTGTGCTCTCCCTTAGAATCTTCTGGGTACCAGAAACTCAGCCCTTTAGATGAAGTGTGACTAGCAAAGGGAAGGAGTGGGCCCAGCGCTTCTCTTTGTGCATCCTCTGGCCTTGACTCTTGAGATTTTGGCAACCCCTCTGGCTACTGACTCACCCTGGGATCCGTGTCTCCATGCTGAGCTGCACAGCTGCTTTGTTTGCATGCATGTGTAGGCTTTTACATTCATCTCTATTAAATCTTTCTTAGTTTTGGCTCCCATTCTAAACTGTCAAATTATTTTTGTGTTCTGATCCTGCTCCCCAACTAACTTCTTACTCTTAAGTTCTAGTCAGTTGCACATTCACTCTATCAGATGTCCTCATGTGAGTGTTCTGAAAAGAAAAAAAAAACTATTAAGAACAAAAGCTGCTTATTTAGTGGGGGAGAAATGTATCATATTTAGCCTTGGGGGAAGTGAGTCTTAAAAACTGAATGTCAGAAAATCTCATACAAACAGAATAGTGTGACGAACACCTCTGTTCCTATCACCCAGATCAACTAACAACTTATTGTATTCTCTCTGCTCCTCCTGCCCTTCCAGATTATGTTGAAGCAAATCCCAGATGTCGTATTGCTACATTCATGAAGAGTTTTATAAGTTTCTCTAAAAGACAAGGACTCTTTAAGTCATGTATTCATAATAACAGTATTACCTTTAACAGGATAAATATTAATTTTTAAAAATATAATCTTTAATTCTTAAAAATGTAAGCAAATATCCAGACAGGCTTTGCATTTCCCCTAATGTCTCATGACTGTTTTGATTTTTTTGTCTTTTTGAGACAGGGTCTTGCTGTGCAGTTCAGGCTGGTCTTGAGCTCACTTCGTAGCCCAGGTGGTCTCGAACTCTCAACGATCATCCTGCCTCAGTCTCCCGAGTGCTGAGATTACAGGCATGCACCACCACACTCAGTTTGGCTGTTTTGATTAAAACTCCTTGTTTGTATCAGGATCTAAAAAGATTCTCACATTATGATTGGTTAATATGTACAGATTCCCATCCCTTTTCTTTATTCCTTGTAATTTATTTGTTGAAGAAACCTGGTCCTTTGTCTTATAAAGACACTTCTCCACATTCTCCCAGGAAAACCATTCTTCTGACTTCTAAAAGCAGAGGCTAGAAGGTTCACATGTCTTTTGTTCCTTATATGGATGAACAAAACTCTTTGGCTTAATGTAAAGTTAGTGAGATTCACTGAAGTTTCAAAACACTCATTTTATTAGTATTTCACTCTGAAACTAAACCCAATTTATTTATCTACTACTAATGGGCATGGGATTAAGGTCTGGCTTCTGGCTATTAGGACAAAGCTGGTGTGAACTTTCTGGTATATGTCTGCTGGGGACACATGTATACTTGATGTCTCTGAGTCTGTCTACAAGTGGCCTTGCCCTTCTGCAGGGTACATATATGTACAGTTTTAACTGGTGGCCCAGGTGGTTCCCAAAGTACTGTAGCTCCAGGAGTGTGGGGAAGTTTTGGGTGCTCCATATTCTTGGTAATATTGGCATGTTTTCTTTTGTATTTTAGCTTTTCTGGAGTAGGTACTGGTAAATAGCTTCATGATTTTTAATTTGCATATCCCATAGTGACTAATGATGTTGAGATCCTTCTTACATGTTTTTTGGCCATTTGAGTACCTTCTTTTGTGCTTGTTTTTTTCCTCCTCCCCTGCTTTTGAGGTAGGGTGTCACTGTGTAGTGCAGGCTGGGCTTGAACTCACTTATGCAGCTCAGGTTGGCCTTAAACTCATGGTGATCCTCCTGCCTCAGCCTCCTGAGTGCTGGGATCACGGGCATGTGCCCCCGTGCCTGGGCTGCCCATTTTTAAAATTGGCAGCATTGTTTTCTTGTTAATTTGTGAGAGTCCTTTGTATGTTCTGGACATAGTCTTTTGTCAGATATATGAAAAATAAGTATTTTTTCCTACTCCATGACTTTGCATTCTTAATGAAGTTGTTTGATACACAAAATTACTTATTTTTGCTTCTTCAAGTTCATCATATTTTTCTTTTGTGCCCTGTTTAAGAACTCTGCTGTATAATTTATGGTCCTGGAGACATTCTCTGGTTTCTTCTGAAAGCTTTATTGTTTTACCTTCCACATTTAAATATATAGTTAAATTGTGCATGTGGTATATTCTTCCATATAGTTACCAAGCTTGAGGGTTTATAACACTGAACAGCTTGGAAAAGATGTGTACCTGGTTAATTTTAGTTGTGAGCACATAGGTGTCTGCTATTATTCCCAGAACGATTGTTCTGTAGTTAAAAATAAAATAAAAGATGTTTGAGAACTGATATTTCCCTGAAACTCTTCTTTGACGTCCTCTTCTTTTTTTTTGCTGCATGCTCTTCCTGGCTGACTTTAACCACTACAATCTCTATTTAAATCTCACAGAGACCAATTTGGTACATGTCCAAGTTGGTGGTGGACATAGACATGAATATAACATGGAACCTCCTTGTAGGACTCATGGTCTGGTGCATATAGGACAGTTTCTTGGAATAACTATCCCACACCACAACAGGTCAGAGCTCATGCTCTCTCAAAGAGGAATATTTTATCTTTTCTGTCCCTCTTCTTATTCCCTTTTCAAATCAACTTGGTATATAACAACAACAGACCCATTTCAGAGCCCAGTTCCTTGAGTTTTGACCAGTGCATATCCCTGTGTAGCAACAATTATAATCTAAACATAAAACATCTTCTGAATGCTCTCCCATGCCCCTTTGCAGCCAATCACCCAATAGCCCCCAGCCCCAGTCTTGTGTTGTATTGCCTTCTGTCACTCTAGGTTAACTTAGAAACTCATATAAGTGAAATCATGCAATTCATATTCTGTCATGTTTGGCTTCTTTCATTCATCATCAGCTTTCTGAGGCCTGTTAGATGTATGTATCATGAATATTTTGCCCAGGTCTATGGTTTTCCTTTTCTTTTTTCTTTTAACAGCAGAGTATATTTATTGAGGGAAAGTTTCTGGCTGAGAGAAGGACAGCAGGAGGCCTGAATGGGTTGCCCAGAGAACTTGTCTTTTCCGGGGATTTTTTTATAGAGCAAAACTATGAGGTGAGGTGGGTCCAAGATGGAAAATATAAAAATTCGCTAGGTGGGCATGAGGTGGGACAAAACTATGGTCAACCAATAAGATTATAATTGTTCAGGTAAAATTGATTAAATTGGAATCAAATGGGGAAGCTAGTCACATGGCAAGCAGACATGAATACGGAACAGGGGCTTTCCTGTAGGGGGTTGTGTTGGTGATGCTTCCTGGCTTTTTCAAGGAAAAAGGATTGGGAATTGATACCTATTTAGAATGTCAATCCCTGATGTCCATCCCTAGGGAGGTATGTGGGTGCATTTGCTTAATCTTTTGCTTTGAGGTCTGGCCCACAGTGGAAGTGCCCTTAGTGAGGTATCTCAACTTCTGCACTGGCTCCTCTGAGGGCCTGGCCCTACCTGACTGCCTATATTTCTATCTAACTGAGCTGCCTATAACATTCCCCCCTCTGAAGAAGTAACCTGAAATGCTGTGAGGGAATAATGGGCGATGACTGCTCTGGCTTCTTTAGGCTGAAGGGGTTTATAGTTGATCGGCAGTCAGAGGTACTCTCCAGAGGGTCTATCTGAAGGCCCTTGATAGACACCAGACGTTTTCATCTTGGGTAGGTGTATAGCTTTAAATCTTCACCTAATGATCTTTGTGGAAGACCTCCAAATGATATAAGGGAAAGAAGCTCAAAGATATTTGGGATGAGTTCGTGTTCTCTAAACATCAAAGAATGAATTTTAGGAACAATGGAGGTTAAGAGCAGAATATATTTATTGAGGGAAAGAAAGCTTTTGTTTGAGAGAGAGACAGCATGGGGCCCGAGTGGGTTGCCCCTGGTTGGCCTTTTCATTTCTTTAACAGTGTATTTGGAAGTTTTCTGTCTCTTTGGAGTCATTCTGCTGGCGCTCCTCAGTCATTGTTCGCATCTGTATATGGAGGACGAGGACTTGGCCCAGTCTCTGAGACCAGATGAAACTCTATGTTTCTGTCTTACAGATAGGATAAGGGATCATCTCTTGTTAATCCCTTTACCTTTTATAAAACATGAAACTTTATAGGAATTAGTTCATCAGAATTAAAGCACACTGGATCTTTAAACAATACATGTGTCTGGGTCACACTCACTAAGATTTTGACTCAGGAGGCCACAAGTTGGGATGGAGGATTTGAATTTTTAGAAGCTGTCCAGTTGTCTTGGTGTCACGGGCCACAGCCCATGTGGCATAATTCCCAAACCTCAGGACAGCACAGCACAGCACAGCACAGCACTGAGAAACCACCACAACTACTCTTAATCTGTACCTTTGGCTTCTTTTCTATCATTTCTCTTCCTCCTCCTACCTCCTCTATGATACCAGCCATAGCCTTTCTTCATGCCCAGAGTACTTTATTGGGTTTGTTGCCATAACCTTGAGCCAATGTACAGTAAGAAGTTGTTTATATGCCTAAAAGTTCCTTCAGTGACACTGTGGGCTCCTCCGTACCATGGACCATGTTGTCTATCATTGTGTATATTTGGAAGTCTGGTGCCTGCTACAGGCGATGCCTGCTAAATGATTATTGAACGAATGAATGTGTATTGGTCAATGCTATGCTTCTTGGACAATGTTATGGTTTAGATCTAAAAGTCTGAAAAATCTAAAAGTACCTCAAAACCCCAAGTGTTCAGGGCTGATGAGCTTTGAGGAACTGAATGGATCTTGCAGGCTCTAACTTTATTAATGGATTATCCCGCTGCTAGATTCACAGCTGAAAGCAACGTTAGGAGCCTTATTGTAGGAAGTGGGCCCCCAAGTGTGTGCTCTGGGAGGCTGTAGCTTTTCTCTCTTTCCTTGCTCTCTGCTTTCGGCTGCTTTGAGATGAACAACTTTCCTCCAGCCTGGAAAGCTGAGTAACGCAGAAGGAATGAAGACCTAGGGGAAACCAGGGCGGGACGCTGTGCCTGGGTTCTCTCAATGGCGTGCCAGAGGACCCCTCCTGCTTGACCCTTCTTCTGTATTGTAATTTTCATGCCTCTTGGCAGAAAGCAGAGCCAAGGGCAGGCTGGCACCACCTGGGCATCTGTCTACAAACCTGGTTCATGCTTAATGCTTTTGTCTCATTTTCACTTGGGTCCACAAGGTTGAGTGAAAATATTTTGTCTGTGAGTCATGAGACGGTGCGTGTCTCTGTGTGGCAAGTTTGCCCATTAGTCTCTCAGTTTGGATAAGTGAAACGGTTTTCAAAAGTTGAAGAGAACCGACAAATGTCAGATGCTATTATGTGTTGGCATCTAAGCTAATGAGGCTGTGAATTGCTTTTTTGGGGAAACCAAACTAGCTGGGCTTTAGGGGTGGAACACAGGAGCTAAGTATGGGGCCTGTCTTCTCAGGGCTTCCCCTTGGAGTGGAGGGAAGTAAGGTGTCCTCACTTGCCTTGTTGGCACAGTAGGAGCAATGGGTGTCCCAGGAGCATCAGGATAGCGGAGTTCAAGAGACCAGGGTCATAATCATGGGGTTGGAGAGAAAGGGTTTTAAGTCAGAGGACTCTTCATGATCATAGGACAGTGGGGCAGCCAGCCAGAGGAAGTCAGTATCTGCCCAACTCAGAGAAGATGTTCAGAAAGTGGTGGCTTATGGGTAAGTGAAGGGAAGGGAGGAAGCCCTCAGAGGAGTCTCATTAAAGGCTGAGAAAGCAGCACCATTGCCATCTGGGAACTGTTTAGTTTCACTGTGGTCTGTGGCTCCAGATTGTTGTCTTCTCCTGGCCCACCAGCTTACAAAGTCAGGCCTTTGGTCTTGATCAAGAAGGAGTGAGGTCATGTGTGCAAATCATGCCTCTTGAAAGGAAACAACACGAAGTGCTCTCTGAGGAGGACCCTGCTTGACAAGTGTGGGGCCATTTCAAACATGCTTGTTCCCAGGTCAGTGGTTCAGAGTCAGGCTTGTTTGGTAGGCTGGGCCCTGGGCAGGCACATAGCAGCTTGTGGGCGTCCGGACACTTAACCGAAGTAGCTTGTGGGTGCCCACACAGGAAGCCTCTTGCAGAGCTAGAATCCAGATTGGGACACAACTAAACTGGAGGCCTGCCTCTGTCACTTGCTATCTGTGGGCCCTTAGACAAGTTACTTGACTGAGACCTTCTCTTCCGAGTTTCGGAGCCTGGAGGCTGGTTCTCCTGCAGCAGACAGGATTCCCTTCCTGGATTGGCTTTCTCGCTGCCCTTTCATATACCCCTGTCTGTCTGCTTCTGCCATCCTGGACTCGCAGTTGTGACCTTCTTCCTAGTCCCTGCTTACTCTTAACTAAGACTGCTTCCTCCTTCAACTTTCCCTCTGACTTCAAATCTTCCTCCAATGCCCAGGAGGCCCAACTGATTGATATTTATTCCACCTGCTTATAATTTGGCTTTGAATTTGTACAGCAAATAAAAGTTTGAGACATTTTTAGCCAGTGCTGAAATTTAAAGGTGGGCCCAGGCACCAGGTTTGGTAGAAGGGCAGATCCTGGGGTGCACTTAGGACCCTTGTTCTTGGGAATAGGTCTGCCTGCAAGTCATTTCTCTGCCACCTGCTGTTTCTCACCTTGTGCAGTGCGCCCAGCAAATGTCTTCCTGGAGACTGAATATTCTGGAGGAGGTTGAAATGAAATCTCTGCTATCTCATGACTGATGAATGGGTGACTCAGTCTGTTTATCAGGGAACCTCAGTTCCGCTGCAACTAACTTGTTGTGTGACCTTGGTTGTCCCTTGGCTTCAGTTTCCTCATCTGCAAACTAGGGCCTTGCCTGCTAGCATTAATCAATCTTGCTTTTCACATGGGGTTAGCACCAGGTACAGGCACCAAGCATACATACCAGGCCCTCAGTGAATGCCAGAATCGGAATTGGACTCTTGGCTTCCCACCAATGCTAATTTTCAGAGGGACACTACTAAAGCACAGAACTGTGGGGAGGGAGCCCTAAAGGATACCAATGCCAACCTTCATGATCCCAAGTTTGCCCTGCAGCAGGCCAGGGAGGATCTGACTGGGAGAGTTTAGGAGTACCAGGGACTGAGGAACATCAAACTGATGTTCCAGTCCTCCCCACCCTTTGCACAATCCTTGCTGGTTTGCCCTGAGAAGGCAGGTGGGCAGGTGAGCAGGTGGGGGTGGCTCCGGGTATGTGGGCTGACTCCTAGAAGCTCCCTGATACTTGATGCTCTTCTTAGAGAATGTTAACCATTCATTTGCAGCAATGCTCTGGGAGGAAGTGCCTGGGATGAAGAGTTGGGGCGTGCAGAGGTCCAGGCACTGATAGCAGAGGCAGCAGAGCCCCAGCACCCCAGCAGCCATGGCAGCTCTGGGTCCTAGGCTGGAGCTCCATGGTGCCCATGCGTGGGGTGTCTCCAGTTCCCGGGGCAACCATGTTGCCCCGGGAACTTAGCAGAGGTTATGGCAGTGGCGGGCATTAACTTGTATCTTTCCAAGCTCCTCCCAGAGCCAGCAGTCCCACCACAATTCCTGGACAGGATGCTAAAACGGGTCCCCCTGGCCTCACCTCATCTCTGTGGACTCTTCTATTCCCCTGCAAGCCCTTTTCCCCTTTCCTTCTAACCTGGGTCTCAGCTCCATTTTCCCAGGTTGCTGGCACAGCAGATCAAAGTTGTGGGGAAGACGGAACAGGTTGAAAAACCACCATTCACAGGGCCAGGCCACTGTCATTATGTTTATCTCCAAGACTAATGGGTCACCCATGGACCCTTTCACTGGAAGAACTTGACCTGAGCTAGCAGAGAAACCCTGGGAAGGAAGCACTGAGCTCCCAGATGGGGTAGAGGGTGCTTTTCACCTACCTGTCATTGTGAATGAATTGATGACATTTTGAACTAAAACATTTACTACATTTGAAAAAAGAGATGTAGGTTAGATTTCTTTACTTTTCAAGTAATAGTTCTGTAATCAAATGAGTTACTGGTAGTGCAATACAGTATTTTCAAAAGCACATAAAAATTCAAGTATTTTATAGCCAAAATTGTATGTGCTGAGGGTACCTGTTACTATGTTTAATATGATATGGAGTCGCATCTTCAAACCCTACTTGAGGTATATGGCATATACCAAGAATACGGCAGAACCTGCTGTTTCTAGGGCCATGAGGAGCAAAACGACATGAGATTAAGTCAAACATAAGAGAAAATGGTGTGGGAGCCAGACATGGTGGCACAAACCTGTAATCCCAGCACTTGGGAGACTGAGGCAGGACGATTGCTGTGAGTTCAAGGCCAGCCTGAACTACATAATGACAGCCCGTCTCAAAATAAAAGCTACTTTAAAGATAACAACATGTAATGCATTAACTATTGTTATTCTCCTACTATTTTGTTATGAAATTTTGTTTTACTTTTTTTATAGGGAGCCACTGAAGGAAATCAATCACCCATGCAGGGCTAAGACAAAACCAGCAGGAGAAACTTGAGCCATGTAAACAAGCTGTTCCAGCTTACAAACAGGTTGCTAGGCAGAGAGGTTGAAATTGACATCAACCTCCTGAATGTGTAAATAAATGCTCTGCAGTCTTTGGGCAGTTCCTTTCCTCCCATTTGAGCGAGGGCTCCACCTGACCTCAGCTTTCCTCTTATCTTTATTTCTAAATCTTCTTGCCAGTTTCCTCGGGGAGCATCAGGAGCTGCACAGGCTCGTGGCACCTTTTCCCATGAAAAAAAAACCAAAACAAAGCAAAACAAAAAAAAAAAATGAGGGAAAACGATGGTGAGAGGCATAAGACGTACAAGAGCCACAGGGCTGCTGCGGGTGTAACATGGCATATTGTGCACAGTACACTTTTTTCTTAATAGTGGGGAGTACATTTCCAGATAACAATAAAAATCTAATATGGCAGATACATAAGCCAGGGGCAGAGCTGTTAGTTGTCAGGTGCTCTGCACTGTACATAATTGTGCTGTTTTTTGTGTAAGGGGCAGCACAGCAGGTTTCTTTGTGTCAGTATCACTTCTAACACATGAATAATGCATTGAGCTATAGTATTATGGTGCAGCTACATCACCAGGTGATAGGAATTCTGCTCCACTGTGATCTCGGGGGCCATCACAGTATGTGTGGGCTGTGGTTGGCTGAAATGTCTTTATCTGATGAGTGTCTGTACTTGGACAGAACATAGGCTTTGTGCAGGGCTCGGGAGGCCCCAGCAAAGTAGGAGCAGGCAGGTGGGAGAAGCAGTAGGCGGAAAGTGCAAAGCCTAAGTCTTTCCTTATGAAGTCTTGTCCTCGCTTGGGTAAAGCACTGACAAAGATATCAGGTAAACAGAGAAAGAAGGGACACGTCTTGTGGTGATCACAGCTGTGAGGTAGCCAAATGCTCGCCAGGCTAGAAAAACGTAACAATGACTGTAGCTTCCACAGAGACTGTTGAGTGACAAGCTTACCTAGAATAGTCTAATACAGAGAGAGTTGTGGGGACTGTGTCACTGCAGTCTGAACTCAGGGGGGCTGTCTCACCACCGCTCAAAAGCAAATATGGTACAAGGGTTTCCTGTTCTGACCACACCCTTGCTGACACTTATCTCTTATCTTTTTGATAGCAACTGTCCTAACATCATCATAAGGGTGAGGTGCATCTTACTGTGGTTTGCGCTTGCGTTTCTCTGATGGTTCTCTGGTGCTGAACTTCACACACACTGTTGGTTTCAAGGTAAATAGGTACAAGACGGTCATCATGGGGAACAGTGTGGGAGTTCCTTAAAAAATAAAACGCAAAACACCCATGTGATCCAGCAATCTTATTTCTGGGTACATAGTCAAAGGAAACAAAATCAGTATCTTGAGTTCGTTGCAGCGCTATCCGCAATGGCTAAAATAGGGATTCAAACTGCGTGTCCGTTGGCAAATAAGTTGGGAAAGATAATGCAGTGTGTGTAATGTACAAAGGGATATTAATCACCCACACCAAAGAAGGAAGTCTTGCTCTTTGTGACCACACAGATGGACCTAGAGGGCATTATACTAAGTGAAATCGGCCAGATCAAGAGTGACAACAACTGTATGATGTCACTAATATGTGGACGTGAAAAATATCCAACATATAAATAAGTATCAAGAGAAAGGTGATTGCCTGGGGCTGGGTAGGGGTGAGAGACATAGAGAGATATTGGTCTCAAGGCACAAACTTTCAAGTTTGTGAATAAATAATTTTTTTTTTTATTTTAGAAACATAAAAGTACAAAAACATACTGACAAACAGATACCCATTATCATAGAAAATAGTACAATCACAACTAATCTATAGACAAGGTGATATGGTCTCAACAGTAGTTGTTGCTTTATCCATTAATAAATAATTTTTTAAAATGATATTTTTTCTGTACCAAGGATGGAACCTAGGGCCTTCACCTTGAGCTACACCCCCAACCTCCAGCTACCCCTTTTTCTTTGGAGACTGAGTCTGACTAAGTCACTAGTTGTCTAGGCTGGACTTGAACTTGTGATCCTCCTGCCTCAGCTTTCCAGAGTGTTGAGATTGTAGGCATGTGCCACCACTTATAAGTTAAACAAATTCTATAAGTAAAAAGGAGGAAGAAGAAAATAAAGTCCACTGGGGCCACATACCCATTCTGACAGTGAATGCAGCTTAGGGAGAGGGGTCTTGCACATTATGATAAAAAAAATCTTATGACTTGTTTCAAATTTATCAGGATGTTGGTACATTCCCTTAAAATAGATGATTAAGTGAAGGCTTTTTGATCTTTTATATACTTTACAGTATGTCCTGGGCTGTGTTTCCCTGTCACACTGACTCTGTAATTTGTTATAGGAAGCTGGATGGAAAACAGTTTACTTAATAGAAATGTGCTTTATGTAGCAACAGAGTAACTGCTAAAATGTATGCCCTTTTATTATTACAATGAGGACACAGAAGAACAGAGAGGTCAATGAACCTATGGACGGCCATATATTAGTTGGGGTGGAGCAAAGATTGAAACGCCAGCAGCAGTCCAATCCCCAACACCTCCCCACACTGCCCCGTAAAGCAGAGCATAAAATAGCACAGTGACAAGCTCTCAGGCTTTGGACTCACACTGCCCAGGTTTAATCCTGGCCCAGTGCTCTAAGGCTTGTGACCACAAGCAGGCTGCTTGGCCACCCCTAGATCCCAACCCCCAAATAAATGGAGTGATGCAGATCAAGTGATGCCATGTGTTTAACTCCTGGCATGTTGCAGGAGCTCAAAAAGGGGTCATTACTGTTTATGGCCGATGTTTAGTAACCTGCCTCTTCTTTAATTGAAGAAGTAATCACAGATTATTAAATCTTTATGTTTGTATACCATTCTACTCTCTCCCACCATGGCCAAGGTGAGGCAATTTACTACAGGTCTCATTTTCTCACCCAGGGATTTGGAATTCTGCTACTCCTCCCACCACCAACCAATTTGCAACTTTGAGTCTGTCTTCTCTCTTTCTTGATCCAATGTACAAAAGCACGCTCTACTCAGTCAGTCCCGTTCCTCTGCTGGGACCTCACTGTTTCTCTTGGAATTCAACCCAAATCTTATTTTGCTTTGAGTCCACACCTGCTCAGCTGCTTTTGGTGCCTCAGGGACAAGAGACAGTTACCACATTTGTGAAATGATGTTTAAATAGTCACAGTTCCCAGCACGTTGAATGAAGAGACATAATATGTCTGGAACAATATTGTTTCTGGACTTTACCATGGGAATTTGCAGAGTTGTTGTGAGGGCGTCTGGACAATGCCCAGGCGGAAGAGCAGCTATTTGTTTTATAAGAAAGAAAGAGATTGCCTGAGCTTTAGCTTCCAGGCTGGTCGTGAGGTCATCAGAAGTAAGGTCTTGGCTGGTTTGGGGGCCAGAGTGGGAGCTTGTGGCCTTAGCTGGTTCCCTCAACATTCGCTGTAACCCAGAAATCAAGACTCCCTCTCATTACATTCCCATCTTTGCATGCAGGGCCTGATAGGGACTGGAGGAGAAGCCCACATCTGTTCCTCTGTCCCAGGCTTCAGAAACAGAGGCTGCCTAGGACTTCTTCAGGATTGTATGTACTTTTTGGGTGAAAGGAAGGATGCTCATGTTCCAATGCTAGTTGTACTACCAGCCTCTTCTGTGACTTCAACAGAGTCTCTTTTTGTACCCATTTCTTCCATGTAAAATGAAGGTACTGAGCTGATGATGTTTACACGTTGGGTTTTGATGTTCATACAGGGAGAAGAGGGCAGGGGAAGCAAGCTTGGAGCTTCTATCCAACCAGGAACCTGCTGGTCCTATCTGTGTTATATCACTGCCTCTGTTCTACCGACCACAGGCCCCAAAGCTCCCACTGCAGGGCAAGAAAAGGGTCCCATATCTGTACCAGCACTGCAGCTCTGCCTCCCTCCTGGGTGGGGGCCAGTGAGTGAGACTCTTCCTCCCTCCCTTTCTCTGTCCTCACCCTGCTACGCCCCTGAGATAGCCACCTCCGGACGCTGGGAGCTGCAGAGTGAGGTGAGAAACTGACCTGTGGGGGCTGCCTCTGCTGGTCACACGAGCAGCTCCTCTGTGATCCAGGCAGCTGAGAGTCGCTTGAGGCCTCACCCTCTCAGCAACTCTGGATTTCAGTATCTGCAGGTCAGGTGGGGCAGACTGGGGGCTTCAGCTGACTGCCCACTCCCTTAAGGAGAGAACTCACTGGTGCAGGCAGGGGCAGAAGGGAGAGGAAGGAGAGCATCCCTCTCTGAGGACCCCATCTTCTTGGTAATGCAAGTGGGTTCTGGGGGAGGAGGGCCTGGGTTCTAGGCTCCATCCCACTACTTTCCTCTGTGCGTTCTTGGACAAATTACTTTCTCCAAATCTCACTTCCTTCATCCACAAAATGAGGGTAACAATAAAAATGTCTTCCTTATGATGCTGGTATTTAGATTTAAAGGAGCTATCGACATCCCACTGAAAGCACTCAATGACAGGCTAACTAGGACTTTGAGTACCTTTGCTACTATTTTGACCTTTGACTGAACAGGATCTCTAGACCACTTCATTTGTCCTTCTGTTTCCTCCAGGCCAGTGGTCTCCAGACTTGTCTGCCTATTAAAATCACCTATGCATCTTTGAAAAGTTCAAAGGTCCAGCCCACACTGTATTCCAGTTCAATCCCAGCATGTAACGGGGACCGAGGCACCTGTGGTTTCGAAGCTGCCTCGGTGACTGGATTATGTAGCAATTTAGAAACCACTGCTCTCTGCTGGCCTCGTGGCTGAGGGGTTCCCTCTGAGGATAGTGATTCATCCTAGTAGTTTATTCTCCTTCTGTTGTAGACCTGAGGTTAAATATCTCCCTTGGGACAAGTGAAACCTCTCATGCTTACCTTTAAGTAATTTTTTTCTCTTTCCAAGGGAGGGAAATAGCTGTCATCCCCACACCAAAGGCTTGGTTACCAGTATTTGCTGGTTCACTCCACCTTTCCTTTCCTGGGAATGACAGCAACTCACCAAGGATGCTGGGAGCTGGTCGCAGCCAAGAGCCAAACAGTTTTTCCAAGATTTTTATTTTATTCCAGTTTAATATATGCTTGTATTTAGCATGAGGATGAACACAACCTGGAGTGCGCTGGGCAGATTCCTCTCCAGGGCTTTGCTGGTACCTGCTTTGACCCACAGGCTCAGCTCCACTGCTTCCCACTTCCTCCCCAAGGGAGGGTGGCCTTTTGTGGCTGCCCGCCTTTGCCTCCTCACTGTGTCGTTTTTCCTTCTCAGCATTTGCACAAACAATTCCCTGGTCCTTCCTGAGTCCCATTTCTCTGCACGCTCCAACTGTAAACTGAGAACAGCTTTAAGAACACCTTACTTATGATGCTGGTATTTAGAAGTAATGAGACCATCTACTGCCCACTCAGAGTACTCAGTAAGAGTGCAGCATACCCTGCCTACTCACATGCTACTCATTCTTTAATGCCAGCCCAGGCTAGGCTCTTGCTTTTTTTTTTTTTTTTTTTTTTTTTTTTTTTTTTTTTTTTGTGGTACTGGGGATCAAACTCAGGACCTTGTGCTTGCCAGGCAGGCACTTATTCTGCTGAGCTATATCCCCAGCCCATAGCCTCTTGCTTCTATGATACCTTCTTCAGGTGGTCATTTTCTCCAGTCTCTGCCTCTGTCTCTGTCTCTGCCTGTCTCTCAGCACATCTCCTTATGTAGTTCAGGCTGGCCTTGAGCTCACTCTGTAGTCCAGGCATGCCTCAAACTTGTAATGATCTTCCTGCCTACAGGTATGCACCACCATGCCCAGCTCAGGTGCTTATGCTCTAAAAACTCATAATACTCGTAAGTCTCAATGCTATAACTATTGAGACCAGAAATCACTTTAGTATTTATTGTCAAATGTTGTGCCAAGTGCTTTAAGCGTCAGACAAGCAGGGTTCAAAGAGCTCAGTGATTAGTTTGGTCAAAAAACTAGAAAGTGGTGGAGATGGGCTTCAACTCCAGGCCTGCTTAAGTTGGGGGCCCAAGCTTTTGTTTCTCCAAGACGTCTGTGTGCTGCTCTTCACTTTAACTGAATGAGGGGGTTCTCTGCTGTTGGCTCACTCTGCTTAGCATTTGATAGGCATTTGTGAGAGTGGAAAGGAGCTCTCAACCCATGATGTTTTGTCTCCAAATCAGGGAGAGTCTAGCATTTTAGCTGACAGTAGAGATGGAGGCGGAGGGGTTAATTATGCTTATTCTTCATGACTGGGGTTGGAAGCGAGGGCTCCTGGGAAGCAGTGGAGCATACAGGGAGGAGGGCTCGGATGGTCTTGACTCCTTAGTCTTCAAGGAGGGTTCCCTACTCAGATGGCTCCTTGGAGTGAACAAGGTGCTCATCCATTTGGAGCTCAGCTGCTTACTGGAGTCACCCGTAGAGCTGGTATTACTATCTTTGTTTTATAGGCCAGGAAACCGAGGCCCAAAGACTGAAATGCGCAAGCTATGGGGACATGAAAGGAAAGATCCAGCGTTCAAAGCCAGGCTTTAAAATGCTCAACCCAAGAATCTTTTTACCAGACCACTCTTGCCTCCTGCCTGGGACCTCTTCTCCATAACCCCCCAGCTTCCCTGCTGATCTCTGCCTCTTCTCCCCGCTTTGTTCTCTCTGCTTATTCTGTCCCTGCCTGGTTCAGAATCCTCACCTTCAGGCAGTTTCTCACGCTGACCCCTCCCATTCCTGAGCCCCCTTGCCCCTTCCTTCCTCTGGCCCTACTGGTTTTCTCCTTATCGCTGTGCCTTGGCTTTGTTCTTCTACCAAACATCCTCAAAGGTGTTAGGGTTAGGAGTAGGGATGCCCAGGAAGTGCCCAGGAGTAGGACGACCAACTCTTCTGGCTTGCCCAGGACTGTCACAGTCTAAGCACTGAGAATCCCAGGAAGGGCTGGATAGTTATTACCCTGCCAGGATCTGTGAGCGGCTATATTTATAACTTGCTGAATGTACTATGCACATCCTATTAGTTTTGCATTTCATGGCATTGACTTTTTGAGAAATAGTCACTACAATTCCTTTAATAGCTGAGGCTGTAGAGTAGGAGCTTGCCTGAGATTGCACGACCATGAAGGAGCAGGGCTGGGAGAAGAAACCAGCTCTTCTGCCTGCGCATTCCACACTCACTCTCTCTTCTAGCCCACAGTATCTCCCGGAGGTGACCCATTAAACAGTTGTGGAGCACAGCCAGCGGAGGACAGAGGAGGGTGATAAGGAGGTGTGGAAATTGTAGCTGCCCTGGAGCCTCTCCCAGCTGTAGGCTGCTTCTCCTCCCTGTTGCTGTGCTGGCCTCTTATTCCCATCACTCACTCTTTCTTGCTCCAATTGGCATTTCTGCTCCCACTTTGGTAAAAAATATTTATTTATTGCATAAATGCAAGGGGCAAGGGGCATTTTAAATTCTGGAAAAAGTCTCTGACAGTCTGTAATGGATCCTTGTACTTTTTAAGCTTATCTTATCTGCACTCTTAATTTTTATGAGTTCACACCACACACCCTGTTGTGTATTCTGATCCCTTCATTTAACACTTCATCTAAGTGTTTTCTGGTTCTGTTGTATCCAAGTGCGCAAACCTGCACTTAGCCATTTATTCTGAGACTGGAGGTTCAGGTTTTCTTTCTCCTTTAAAATGTAAAGATTATTATTACACTCTAGTGAGAAGGCATCAGCTATTTGATTCCAAACACACATTTCTGTTGGCTCTGCCTGAGGCCTGTGTCTGGGCTAGTGCTTCCCAGCATGTGAGCATGTGCTATTCTGGTCCACGGATGCTTTATTTTTGGTTCCTATTAAGTACAGAATTGAAGAGCAACCGCTTACGATCTTATTGTTATTTTTAACAATAGAACAATTTTATGGTTGCTGAATCTAAAAACTAAAAAGATGAGGACATGTTTTGTATGTTGTTGGTCCTTAAATCCTCTTTAAAGGGTAGTACATTTTATTTTACAAAAATATTATCTATAACAGATTAGAAATGACAAAACAGAAAGTAGATGTCCCCTAGATTTGCACCAGATCTCCAAGGCACTTCCCAAACAAATCACTAAATGGTGGAGTTACTTAGGAAGACATCAACTATTGATTTGGGAAGAAATTGTATAGGAACTAGATCCTGAGAGATTATTGCATTCTGATCTCTCCATGGCGCGAGATAAATGATAAATGATCAAGTTGGGAAAGTTCGTCTGCGATGTAATTTCTGCAACAGGTGTGAGGGTTTAGACAGATGTCACTGGCTGGCAACTAAACACTTATACTCCCCTCCCAGGATTCTGAAGGGGCCCAGCCCAGCTGATGTGTGTATATATAGGGACTGAGCCAGGTCTCTTCCAAAGGAGGAATAGCTCCTTCCCTCCCTGATCTCTGCCTTCTTCCAGCTGTGCTCTTGCTCTTGTCTGCGCTTCTGGTTGCTCCAGCAACCATGAGCCGCCACTTCAGCTCTCAATCTGCATTCAGCTCAAGAAGCAGGAGGGCCTATAACAACAGGTCTTTCTCAGGCTTTGGTGGTGGGGGCCGGGCTGTGGGGTCAGTGAGTCAGGCCTGGGGGAGGTCTTGTTCTGGTGGATATGGGGGCCATGGAAGAGGGTTTGGCTCTAGGAGTCTTTTCAACCTGGGTGGTAGTAAAAGTATCTCCTTGGGCCTGGTGGGGAGAAGTGCCAGTGGTTTCTACCAGGGTAGAGGAGCAGCAGGAGGATTTGGCGCGGGTAGAAGGTTTGGGGGTCATGGTCTTGGCAGTGGTAGTTTTGGGGGTGGGGGATTTGGAGGTGGTAGCCATGGAGGAGGTGGTTTGGGGGCTGCAGGATTTGGTGCTATCAATCTTGGGTCTTCGGGGTTTGGTCCTTCATATGCTCCGGGTGGCATCCATGAGGTGACCATTAACCAGAGCCTCCTAGAGCCACTTCACTTGGAAGTGGATCCCGAGATTCAGAGGATCAAGATCCAGGAGTGGGAACAGCTTAAGGTTCTGAACAACAAGTTTGCTTCCTTCATTGATAAGGTAAGTACTGTAGGGGTAGACAGTCTTTGGTCACAAAATCATTCACCCCATGTACTGTTTCAATTTGATGATGACAGTCACCTACAGGCATGTTTGCCCTGGGATCTTAGGAAGATATTAGGCTCCTTGGGGCAATTTTCTTTCTATTCCCATTTGGCAGAAAAGCAGATAAAGCATGTGAAAATACTCAACATATATACAGTGTAATAAGTTAATTCTCATTCACCAGTATTCACTTTTCATACACTCATGCATCTGTCCATTCATCTACTCAGCCACACACCTACCCATCTATTCAGTCACCTACACATCCTTTCCTTCCTCTGTGTCTCTCTTTACACACACACACCTATCCATCCATATACCCACCCATCAGCACACATCCATCCATCCATCATTCATTTATTCCTCCCTCCCTCCATCCATCTGTCCATTCATCTGAACACATCCATTCATCTACTTGTCCACAGAATCCACTGATCTGTCATCTACCCACCCACACAATCCATTCATTCATCTATACATCCACCTACCCATCCATATGTATCCATCATCTTTCTATTAACACAGCTGCATGCACCTATTTATGTATACACATACAACTTACTCCCATTATCCACACTCATCTGTCCATCCATCCATCCACCCACATATTCATAAATTCACCTACCCATCTATCTACCTCTTCAGCCCATAAATATTTACTAAGCATCTATTATGTGCCAGTTACTGTGCTAGGTACTATAGGTGTGACAGCATACAAGGAGTCCCATACCTAAAGGCAAGAGAATTAACACAGAAGTGCACGAGAAGTGTGTTAATAGGGATAAGACTCTCTGGGCCAACAAAGTTCAAAGGAAAGCATCATACGCTCTGCCTGATGGATTCTGGGAGAGATCTCTGAGGCTCTGGTCTGATCTGAGTCTTGAAGGTAGGAGTCAAACAGCTTTGAAGAGGAGGATATTTCCCAATGGAAGAACCAGGAGACATGAAAGTGCAACATCTTTTGGGAATTTCCAATGATTAAGGTTCCTGGGGGAAATGGCGTAATAGAAGGAAGCGGGGAGAAGCAGAGAGGAAGCTCTGGAGGCAGGCAGGAAAGCGGTCTGGGCAAACCACACAAGGCCTAGGTGACTGGGGTACTGCTGAGAGCAGAAGTCAGTAACGCACAGTGCAGCATTCTGAGTTCCTTGTAGCTCATCCAGGGCCACAACAGGGGTAGATGGAGCCCTGGAAGCTCTTCTCACTAGTTCCCTGGCTAAACTTCAGATTAGATTTGGTTCAGGGCCAAATATCCAGGCAGAGGAAAAGGTGCAAAAGACTTCAGCTTCCTGACCCTCTCTAAGGGCAAGGTCTGTGATGACCAGGGGCAGAGATTCCTCAGCCAGATGGGCTCTGGTCTGGAAATAAGAAGGCTTCCATTACAAGGATTCTGACCCTGGTCCCTGGACTGGTCTTCCTGTATTTCCCCTTCACCCTTTTCTTAGCAGTGCAGCAGAGTCCATGGTTCCTCCATTTAAATCCTCCACTGGCTTCTTGTGTCATTTGGAATAAAAGCCAGGCTTCTACAAGACCCTATAGGAAGTGGCTTCCACCGCACAGATGCTGCTACAAGATTCTTTCTTTGGTCCCCACAATGCCATTGCCACTAAGCACAGGCTTTTGACTGAGCATTGAATTGCTTTTGCTGGGTGTGTCACCGCATGGCAGAAATAGACAGGCAGAAACTCCTCCCAGGGGTGTTTCAGGTGGTGTTGATAAGCTTGTGAGAGGGTGCCGATTGCCCAACCTCTTGCTTTGCCAAAGCCAGCAAAAATGAGCCACGGGAAATAGTGCTCTCCGCGAACATCGTCCAGCTTAGAATCATGATCCAAAGGGGGCTACCAGGGACTGACCGCTGGATGGGTAGGCACAGGGCCTGGGGTTCTGGGTGCCCTCTTTGGTGTCTCACTATAAGGGACACATGCAGGGTTCTGCTCTGGTGGCACAAAGCACTGGGTTTGTTCCTTTGCACAGCTCCTGGAGGAGGGAGCTAGACTCTGGAGGGATGTGTATGTGTGAGGGGGTGTGAATGTGTGTCGGTGTGGGTATGAGTGCATGTACAGACACACACAAGTGACTGAGCAAAGCACAGAGGCAGAACCACCATCTCTTTCAGCACCAGGGTGGGGAGGCTGCATTTCTTCATCTGTGAGCAGCTGGTACAGGGAGGATAAAAGCTGGTTATTACTATGTAAAGTACTAAGGCCATGTACTTGGTCTGCAACAGCCAGCCACCTCTCTGGCCCCTGTATCTCATCTTTGTATGGAGTTTTGAGGGAAGAGGTCATGCAAATCAAGGGAGGTGCCACTCCCAATTTCCTGGGCTATTAGGGAAAGAGCAATTTGAATATTCCCCAAACACCTGCTGACCACCCAAAGGGTCACTTGAATATATTACACAATTAAAAAAAGAGATCATTAAAAAAAATTCCTGTCTGGGCTATATACACATTTATATAGGTTACTTTCTTGAAACACACTGGTAGGCAGAAGAGGTGGCGATGGCTATAGGGGGCTCCTGGGGAAGTTTTCTTTTTTTTTTTTTTTTGCCGTACTGGGGATCGAACTCACGACCCTGCGCTTGCTAGGCAAGCGCTTATTCCACTGAGCTATATCCCCAGCCCTCCTGGGGAAGTTTTCTGAGGAATCAACTTTAATATTCCCAAGCCAAGTTGTGGCATCTGTCTCCTGTCTTTACCCACAAAGAGAAAGGAACCTTAGTTTTTTTACTGTTTCCCAGCTTTGGAAACACCATTTCCTTAGGTTAGCATGGGTAGATTGCATGCAGAGGTGACAAATCTGTGAGATAAATATTTGTAGCTGAAAGAAACATAGTACTCATGGGAGGTGATGTATCTTCAAAACCAGAGTGAGCTCAATGTTAATTTTAGGCAAGTAGACCCATAGCCACTGGTCACCATCAGAAACCACACTGCTTTCTGTTGTCTTGGTCCCAGGAAAGGAGAAGCTTTCTGATCCCTAGACAGCTCACCCTGATTCTTTTAGGGTCTGGGCCTGCAGTGGGGCTGCTGATCCCCTTCCCGTGGGGAAGTTGCTCTAATCCACAGCCTGGGGGTGGGCTGGGGTCCTTGCTCTTAGGTGCGATTCCTGGAGCAGCAGAACCAGGTGCTACAAACAAAGTGGGAGCTGCTGCAGCAGGTGGACACCTCGGTGTGGGCCAACAACCTGGAAACCTTCTTTGAGAGCTACATCAGTGGGCTGCAGCAGAAGGTGGATTTTCTTAATGCTGAGCGGATGCGCAAAACCTCAGAGATCAAGAGCATGGAGGATGTCGTGGAGGACTACAAGAACAAGTGAGGCCCCTGTAGGATAAAGGGGTTGGGAAACAACCCAGCAGGGAACTGATTCACAAGGGGCAAGACGTTCTGCAGCAGTGTTCACATGTAAACGGTGGGCCCCGGACAATAAGTGTAGTTGTGTGGGCTGTGCACTGCACAGTGCAGGGGGTGCCACTGTACACACAGCAGCCTGGTAGGATGGAACTGTCAGCTGTACTGAGCGGGGAGGGGCAGGATTGCTTTTGTGGATGTCAGAGCCAAATACGCTCTTCCACTCTGCCATTAGCTGCTAACAAGTTCTTTTACATCTTTGGCTCTTACATTCAAATGAGGATAGTAACTTCCTTGATGGATTGTTGTGACAGATAAGTCTATGGTTCTCAAACTGTGGCGTGCATCAGCTTGCTGAAATCAGATCACTGAGCTCCACCCCTAGAGTTTCTGCTTTAGTAGGTCTGGGATGGGGCCAGAACATTTGCATTTTTAGCATGTTACCAAGTGGTGCTGATGCTGGTGGATTGGGGACCACACTTTGAGAAGGACTGGTTAAGATGAAATTATGCTTAGCAAGTTCTTTGTGCAGTACCCGCACATACCAAGCACTCAATAAATGCCAGCTATTGTTAATAATAATGGTAGGGGTTGCACGAATTGTCAAACTTAAGATCAGCTGTTTTTGAGCAATTGTGCAGATGACTGAGTGGTTTCTCCCTCTTTCTCCCTGATACGCTTGTATTGTGCCAGGGAGACCCAAGGGAGCGTGAGCCAGCAAGGAAAAGTCAAACTCAAACTGGACGTGCTAGGGGGCAGAGTTGTAGGTGCAACTTTTTCCCCTAAACAATTTGGTAAAAGTGGTGGTTACTTCATGTTTTAAATGGAGAAAAATATGATTGAGTTTGACATATTTATGAAGGTAAAATATCAGAACAAAAACAGGCATTTTGGGAGCTTGCTGTGTGGCTCCGGGTTTCTCACATGGGTCACTGCCCTTCTGTTGGCTTCGGGAACCGAGATCTGGCTTCAGAGCTCAGCAATCAGAGCACCAGGCCCTGACAGGGGTCAATGACCATTGTGAGCCAGGGTCTCGGAGTCCAGGACAGCACAGGTTTGGGGGAAGCCTGAGCTTTCTGCAGTGAGCAGACACCTCCGGGAGCCAAGGTCAGCCCTGCAGCTCCCTGTGCTCCTTGCCTCCCCCAGGTATGAGGAAGAAATCAACAAGAGGACCAACGCTGAGAATGACTTTGTGGTTCTGAAGAAGGTAAAGGAAAGGGAAATCCCAAGGGAGGCTGTGGACACAAGAGACTGGGTAGAGTGAGATACCCCAGTGTGATGCTTCGTGACATGGACAGAGTTGATACGTGTTGCCCAAATTTAGGGCTCTTACACTGAAGGGCAAGGAAATCTGAAACGGATGTTGCTAGGATTCTGTAGAATCATCCTGTTCACATCTCCCCAGGCTTCTTAAAATGACATTAAATTAACTGATAGCTTTTGAGTGTCAGTCCTGTGTGTTCTTGGGACTGGGGAAGTACTGGGTGCTGCATGTATGGCTGACAGAGGTATGGTGGTTTGTATCAAGCCTCCTTCTGGCCAGGATTGTCAGGGTTTGCAGGCTTCTGATTTGACTGAGGTTGAGTGTTGGCATTTATAGGACAGGAAATAAATCCACGGAGGCTTTGCCATTTGCCTGGGCCACCTAGCAGGCGGGCATGGCTGGCGACTCCGGGGTGACAGTGTCAAACCATCTTTGCTCTTTAGGATGTGGATGCTGCTTATGTGAGCAAAATGGACCTGGAGTCCAAAGCAGACACACTGTTCGAGGAGGTCACTTTTCTAAAATATTTATTTGAAATGGTGAGTTCAGCTCTTATGAAGGACTCCTTTGTTTTCTCACAAGGGGTATGGACTGAAAGAAGGAGGTCTGGAATCTAACACTCCCCACTAGAAGCTCATCTTCCCACGTCCCCAGCTCTGGGAGTCTGGCACCAGCCATCCTCTCAACCCCCAGTTTTCAGAGTTTCTGGGTGAGGGCAGTGGAGATGGGGTCAGCGAGAATCCAAAGATAGGAGGAGATGAAGTTTTCTCCGCTTCATGGTGCCTAATCTGTCTGGAAAATGATGTTAACGCTGGGATATACAGCAGAAAAACCAACCAGAAACCTTCATGCGCATGCACCATGGAGGGAAGCTGATGAGGTCATTAGAGAATTCTGCGGGAGATGACGGTGTGGATCTTAGAGGGAGCGAAGACAGACTGCAGGGGTACGCTAGGCTCCTTCACCCCATCCTCCTGTTGGGTGTGTCTGATGGGATACACACTGTGTTAGGAGCTCTCCTTATGTGATAGGCATCTCAATTCTACAGAAGAGGAAGTAGAGACAGTGTAAGATTAAGTTACTTGCTAGGTCACCCAGCTAGTGAATTGAGTGGCTCCCCAGATGGAGTCCCTTCTGTTGCTTCAGAGCTCTCATGGTTTTGAGGAGTGAGTATATTTGTTGAGGGCCTCGACTCCTGGCAGCCTGGTGAAAATAAGACCAGGATGGAGGGTGTGGGAAAGGCATGAAGGGAAGCTCTTTTCTTCTCCCTGGAGGCTAAGCCTGGGTCCCATTATCTTTACCTAAAGTAGCTAGGACTCTCCCATTCCCCCTTACTACCCACAATTTAAAGACTTTCTCCCGAGACTCCTGTTGGTCCAGGCTTCTGGCTTCCCCAGGGAAACTGAAGTTGCTAGGAGGGGTGAAAGGGATCAAGCAGTTCCATGTATTGCAGGAGCTTTCCCAGATGCAGACCCACATCAGTGACACCAACGTCATCCTATCCATGGATAACAACCACACCCTGGACCTGGACAGCATTGTTCAGGCGGTGCAGGCTGAGTATGAGCTGATCATACAGAGGAGTAAGGCTGAGGCTGAGGCGCTGTACCAGACCAGGGTGAGTCAGACCCCAGATTTGCACCCCCAACTAAATAGATACTTCCAAGTGTTGGTATCATCTTCCCTTTCTTCCTAAAGTACACCATGTTATAAAAACTTTAGAAATTATGGCTAAAGATTACCAACATCTTATCACCCTAGTTCTGCCAGTTATTTGCAGCTAACAATTATGGAGAACTCACAGGTGCCAGGCACTACACACATGCTTAATATTTCTTTTCACTTAATCTTTAAAACAATCCCAACAGGTAAGGATTTCACTAGCACCATTTTACAAATAATAGAGTGTGAGATTCCCTAAACTTCGTGGCAAGCAAGTGGTCCCAGAATGTAATTAAACTTGGGTATGCTATCTATAGACTTTTACTCTTAAGCCCTATAGTGGTTTTAGTTGTTTCATTATAGTGTCCATTAAAATATAATTTTGTACTTTTTACATTTCTGCTTTACTTACCACTTATGAATACCTTACTATGATATTAAATATTCTACATTCTAGCACAACATATCCTATTATGAAACAGCATTCTCACACATTAGATAAACATATACATAGTTAAGTCCTTGAGAATATCCTAGGTCAATTTTTTTAACTATGAATTGACCCAGGCCTGTTTTGGATGATGAAGACTATAGTTGAAGGGATAAACATGGCAGCCAAGTTACCAAATCCTGAACAGCTGGCACCAGATGATAAACTCTGTGAATTATTTAAGGCCAACTGCAATCCTGGCTGATCTCTGTCTGTCCCACTGTTCCATAGACAGATATTCCTGGATGGAATGGATTTTGGCATTGAACTGGGAAGGCATACAGTCAGTAGTGAAAACATCAGAAAACTGTTCTCTTCAATCAACTCTTCCTCCTCCATGCCCTGTGGGATAGAGATTGAAATAGAAGAGAGGGAGAGGGAGAGAGAGGGAGGGAGAGGGAGAGAGAGCGAGCAAATGTAAACAAACATGGAACATGCTGAGGGCATCTGAGGACAGGTGGTTCTCCCTGACAGTGAAAATCATCCTGGAAAAGGGTAGGCAATAATAGTGGATAAAGTGAGGGGTCCTAGTGTGGATAAGGACTAGTATGAAGGTTTAGGGGTACAAAAAATGAGGCAAAAAGAACATCAAGAAGGTTTGCTGGCTGAGACAAGAGCCTGCCCAGAGAGTGGCAGGAATGAAGGAGTTTGTATACAGGTGTGTGTGTGTGTCTGTGTATGTTTGCAGCTCAGGTGAGAGAGGTTTGTTATGGGTGCACGTGTGGGACCACAGCTGTAAGTGGGCTTGCTCTGGAACTTCCCAGGGGACAACTGCCTGGACCTGGACCCATCCCTTCCTGGGGGAGCTCACATGAGCAGCAGGTGCTGAGCATGATGTGCCTTTGACCCTTAGTACCAGGAACTCCAGATCTCAGCAGGGAGACACGGAGACGACCTGAAAAATACCAAGATGGAGATTGCTGAGCTCAACCGCAATATCCAGAGGATTCAGTCAGAGATTGCCAGTGTCAAAAAGCAGGTGGGACAGGTGCTCAGAGTGGACTGACCAGACACAGGGCCTGCCTCCCATGGTGCCCTTCCAGATCAGGCCCCCCAAACTCAACACCTACTTATGTGGTTCTCCAACTCTCTCTGGTGTAGATTGAACAGGCACACTTGGCCATTTCGGATGCTGAGGAGAGAGGAGACCAGGCCCTCCAGGATGCAAAACAGAAGCTGCAGGACATGGACGAGGCCCTGCAGCATTCCAAGGAAAACTTGGCCCGGCTGCTGCGTGACTACCAGGCAATGCTGGGGGCCAAGCTGTCGCTGGACGTGGAGATTGCCACCTACTGCAAGCTGTTGGAGTGTGAGGAGATCAGGTGAGTGTGGCAGCAGGTGAGTGTTTTCCCAGCCAAAGCTGAGGGTGCAACCATGGAGTAGTGGGACTGTTTGGAGAGAAACCATCTTCCCTGTTTTTCTGGGAAGACTGGTGATCTAGGGTAGGGAGAAACATTCACTTTGGAAGCAGAGGTGGTGTGAGTTGCTAGGGTAGAAGTCATTGAGATCATAACCCAGACTCCCAGCACCATGTGTCCATGCTCTGACCCAAGCCCTTGCATCCAGGTGGCAGCCCCCATGCTGAAAGCCTTCTGCAAGGCTGAAGCTCCTGCCAGCCCCAGCAGCCCCTGGCCTCTGCTATGCACGCGCATTTCTCTGGAGTCTTGGGGACAGCTATCTCCTCACACAGACATCTCTGCTCCTGGTGTGCTCTGTTGATGTCTTCAGACCCCCTGGGTCTGGTTGATGTGTAGTAATGTTTTGCTTTTGCAGGATGTCGGGAGAGCTGCAGAACCACGTAAGCATCTGTAAGTAGCAGGGTGCAGGGACAGAAGTGGCTGATGCTGGGCAGAAGGCAGGGCTGGGGAAGGTTGCCAGGTAGCTGGCAGTGACTGACATGTGGCATTTATCTTCTGTTCAAAGAACCCCAAAGTAAGCAAACAGCACTGCAGAGCAGAAGAATTGGTTGAAATAAATGGTTATGATTTCAGGTCTTCTTATATTAATTTTGATGATACGTAATCAGCAGCCAGTGGATGGCCTCAGGATACATGTTCAGTAAACAGTGAGAATGTGTTACTTAAAGGCCAAGGTGTGCTTTTTAAGTGGGAGGACTTTTGACTTCCAGCGTATCTGTTTGCATGTTGATCCACCAAGGGTCCAGGATGTAGGAGGCTGAGGGTGTCGGGCGAGTACAGGTGGGTCCCCCTGCTGGGTCCTTCTGATCATCTGCTCTGTCCTCTCCTCTGCAGCGGTGCAGAGCAGCCAGGTGACCATGAGTGGCGGTGGCGGCGGTGGAGGTGGCTCTGGAGGTTATGGAGGCTGCTCCGGAGGCTATGGAGGCGGCGGCTACAGCAGCGGCGGGGGCAGTTTTGGAGGCCAAGGCTCTCACAGGGGCAGTGGTGGTGGCTACGCGAGCGGCCGCGGCGGGAGCTATGGAGCCAGCAGCAGAAACAGCAACAAGTACGGCGGCGGCGGTGGTAGCAGGAGCAGCGGCGGTGGGGGTTCCTCACGCGTGCAGATCATCCAGACCTCCACCAGTTCCTCCCGCAGGCGGTTGGTGGAGTAGACCGAGAAAAGGCGGCGTTGGAGTCCTGTACTCTGAGAAGGCGCGGGACTCCTCCTGACAGCGTCCCCCAACCCCTCCACACTCTCCCTGACTCTCACTTAGCTCTACCTGATGGGTCTCAGCAGTTTTGTCCACAAACTCAGCTCTAGGTGGGGAAGTAGGGTGGCTAAGCCCAGTTAGCAGCTCTCTTTGGAGGGCACTGACTGGATGTCACAGTCAGACATCTCCTCACTGGGCCTCCCTCAGGCTACCTCCTCTGCTCCTGTACCTGGGGAGACTTCCTGGCCTAGTTAGGAGGTGGAGGGAAAGAGCCTGTGCGTTCTCTTCACAGCAGAGAATCCAGAGTCAGCATCCACTCCATCAAAGTCTTCCTCCCAGGCTCTTTGCCCACACCTGCGCCTCTCCGCAAGCAACAATTCATCCCTCAGGGACTCGGGAATAATCCCTTTTGGCAAGTGACTGATTTCCAGGAAACTAGCTTGGTGTGGTACCTTTGTACCAGGGCCAATTCCTGCTTCTTGGTCTGTAGCCTCTCATTTCCATGTTGACGGCAGGTGTAGATTTGCTGCCTACAGCGTGTGCCTGTAGGTCACACCCATCCTGATCCTGTCCCCAGAAATGTTATCCCCAGTACCAGGTGGGAGTATTCAGCAGCCAGGTGAGCACATCCTTGTGCAAAGGGAGGATTGTTCTTGGTAGTGGGTGGAGGGGTGATAGACAGATGTCAGGTTCTGTTTCTGTCCTGCCCTTCTAGCCAGCTCCACTCTTTGGAAACCTGTCTTTGGAAACCTGTCCAGAGTCTTCTCCATTAGGGCTGTGTTGAGAATTGCCCCATGGGCTTGGTACCTGCACCCCAGCTCTGCTCCATCCAGGCCTTGGGCCTGAGGAGTGTGAGCATGTGGCTTGGGTTTTGGGTTTGAGTCCATCCGAAATCTCACCATTTTTTGCAAGGCAGTTTGATGTTTTTTTCTAAGACCTTGTAAGTTCGTCTGCCTTCTGTTTTCTGTGGCTCTGAGTACTGTGTGAGATTGTAACTCTTAATTTAGAGTCGTGTATAAAATGCTGAGATGTGTTGGAGGTGCAGGAGGGGACAGAACTAACAGAGGGAGTACGGTTTGCTTCTCAGATCTAGAGTCTACTTCATGTGCTTGCTGAGTCTACACAGCCACCGTGTCCGTGATTCTGTCGGGGCATCTGATGGGTCCTGTATGGGCCCCTTGGGGAGGGCTTGTGACTTCATCATTTCTTGGTCAGAAGTTGTACCCTCTGGGCTTGGTATTCCTGTTCTCTTTAAAATAAAACTTTCTGTGACCTCAACATGCCATTTGGTCAGACGAGTTAAATTTTTAATGTCTTCATGTCTTTGAAATTGCTTATACGTGGGAAGTTGAGATTTATTACTTTTATTATTTTTGTTGTACAAGTAACATACAATCTTGAAGATCCTTGCAGATATCATTTTTGCTAATCTTTAAAGTGGCCTATTCTTCAAAAGTCACTTCTACATTGTTCAGTGGCATTTATTAAGCTCCTATCATGTGGCCGGCTGTGGCATAGGCACTGGGAATTTGAGGTTGCATGAACGTTTCTGAATCTTTAGGTGCTCACAACTCAAATGACGTAGCATGAGGGACAGGAAGGTTCAGAGGGAGGAGAAACCGGAGTGTGTGCCTCTGTGCCTCACCAACTTGAGGGTGGAAGCCAGGACCCAAGGACACAGTCAGACCCACCGAAACAGGAGCAGTGGGACCTCCAGCAGGTGCCAGTGCTGGGGAAGGGAAGTTTGATCTCAACAGCCTCCGGGGGACTGGAAAGAAGAATGGGGCTGGAGACAGCGGGGACAGGCGTTGGTTATCGTGTGACTGGTTTTCTCAGAGAGAGGATGAATGTGTGTGAGTGAAAGGGAGAAGCAAGACTGGAGAAACAGCTGGGAAACAAGCGGCTGAGGCCCATTAATTGAGTGAGGGTCAATGGGGTTTTCTTTAACTGATGCCTTGAGGGAGGTAAAGATGTAGAGATTTAAAAAGAGAATGAGTTAAGCCATCACCTTACCCTGTGATGTGTTTTTGAATCCCTGAAAGGAGTCACATAAAAGTTACGATTTACTTTGTCATTGCCTGAAGGAATATGGATGGAATTTGGATGTGGGATTTATTCAAATATGATTGCTGCCCATACTGATCACAGGTTATGTTCTCAGGCACACCCAAAGTTCTCTCTGAGAAATTTCTCTGCCTCTCTCCTGTTGTAGCAGCAGGTCTGTTGGAGGAAGGTTGGGAAAGGAAAAGATGGGTTGAGGGGGTGCTCAAAAGGACAAAGGGAGGGGACAGAGAGATGAAACCCAAGGGCACAAAGACTAGGCAGGGAGACCTGGATAAACAGCAGTGGCCATAAAAATGATTGAAAGTGCTCAGCTGGCAGTGGAAACATGCCACTCACTAGGGTGTGGTGGCTGCTGGGTAAGGCCGTGGGAACCAGGAAGAGGAGAGCCAGGAGGAGGGCTTGTGCAGGCCCTTCTGTCAGCAGGCCACTCTGGGGCCCTGAGCGCCAAGGGCAGTAGTAACAGAAGTCTACTCAGAGGAGAGCAATCAGGCAGCAGTGATGGGGAGCCAGAAGACTGGCCACATGAAGAATGGTTGGAGGATCTGAAGGAAAAATGTGAGAGCTAGCTGCAAAGATCTGAAAAACTTCCTTAGGAAAGGGAGATTTGGCCTCAGCTGATGATCCATGGACAGGTAGAGACTATAGCAGATTTAGTTCCATCCAAGAAGTGTCTTCCTACGGTCCTGAGATAAGAGAGAGCACCTGGGGAGTTATCAAGTTTCAAGCAGAGGTTGGCTAACCACCTGGCAGGAGATTGAGGGAAGGAGGGTGGGTGGGGACATGTGTACGGAGCATTTTACATCTTTGTGGCTTTAAGAGTTCATGTGGCAGAGCCTGAGAAAAAAGAATTCCACACTCTGTATTTAATGGAAAGAGTAAGGTCAGATGCCAGGGAAAGAGAAAGTCATGGAGAGGCCGTAGGGTCTAGCTTGGATTGTAAAATGAATCCAAATTTCTGGCACCATCAGACCTATTACAGGGCCTGGATAAATCACATACCTGTGTATGATAGGGAGGAATCCAGGTTGGCTCGTGGAATAAAGCACACGAACAAAGCCGGCCAGAGGTCATCTTTCCTCTTCCTATCCTGGGAAAGAATCAGGATTGTCCCAGAAAGTATGATCCTGATTTTTCTTTTTAGAAGGCTTAACCATCTCAATCAGAGAGGACTAGGGGACAGATGGAGGAAACACATGCCTAGGACTATTGGAGCAGAAATACCACAGGGCAGATACATGAGAAATAAAAGCCCAAAGGAAGAGGAGTTAAGCAAGGAAGCCTTCAGTGTCTAGAAGAGCAGCCTGCGATTGATGCTCTGGGGAGAAGGGAGTTCCTCTAGGCTCTTGGGCAATGGGCACACTAGCATCATAAGATGCCGCTGGAGGCTTCCAGTAGGGATAGTGACAGATGCCATCAGGATTGAATGCTGTTCAACTTCAGGTCACCCCATTGAAGATTACAAGCAACTTTATAACCCATATATAAAGCGCTGTACATTCAATGATCTCTTGTGATTTTTACTGTCTCTTTGAGAGGGCTGCGAAGTCTGCACGTGGGGGCTCTGTGTTTCTTCAGGGAAGCAGGGAGCACGCCATCCTCACCCTGATCAGTGCTTCCCACCAGGAAGACACTCGGGGGACAGCAAAGCCACCTGATCCATTCATCAGACACTGTGGGTGTGAGATCCCAGGGGAAGCTTGGCAGCTGCTCATCCCTCTGGAAGGGTTTGGCAGGGTGGGGTACTCTGCAAGTCTAAATTTAATTCCACCAGCTTCTCAGACACAGATTTTTATCTCAGGATATGGTGAACATGAGAAGCAACCACAGGCTAGATAAAATTCTAACTCCATTTGACCTTGAACCAGATGTTCATTTCTGGGCTGAGAAAGTCCTTGATCTGAGGGAAAGCCTTGAGATGGTTGCCTCATCCTCATCATCCTTTGGCCTGGGCGATATCTTCAAATGAGTGAGCCAGGCACTCCAACAGTCCCTCTTCAAACTCATCGTAACTCCCAGGGTTTTGCTGGACCTGCTTCCCTGGTTTTATCAGTTTTCCAGTCAATCTAGGAAATAGAACATCTTCTAGTTGATCAACACCCTGTTAGAGGGCGAGGCTGGGAACTTGGTGTGTTGGGATGTTCTCCAGCAGGGACAGTTGGTTCCAAACAGCTCAATCCCAAGCCTGGACGGGCTCCCACCCCTGGTCCAGTGTGCTAAGCACGAGGCTGGTGTCCTCCCTGCAAAGAAGGTTCTCTTCAAAGTGAGTGGGGGCTTCTGGCATCTGGCCTGCACTTTCTTCAGTGTCAGGTGCATCCAGTGACTCTTCTAAGTGCTGGGTCCCTGGCTTCCCTGTGAGGGCTTTATGGCCCCCTCAGGCTTTCTCTCTCACAAGAGGATCTCTTTTTAAGAGCTTAAACTTCCTTTCCTAGTCTTTTCACTGTTTCCCGTGAAATGGGGGTTGTTCCAAAGTCTTTTTGGTTATTTGATCGCTTTCTGGGTCCTTCTAAATGCAAGATAAGAGGGCTGGGGATATAGCTCAGTGGAATAAGCGCTTGCCTAGCAAGCGCAGGGTCTTGAGTTCGATCCCCAGTACCGAAAAAAAAAAAAGAAAAAAAAATAAATGCAAGATAAGAGAGAATCCTTCCTCTTCTATTTATCGTGCATACTTTGCAGTCTCCTTGGAAGGCACATATAGTCCCCATTTACAAGGGAGAAAATTTAGGCTCAGAACAGGTTGGTGACCTGCCTAGGGTCACACAGCTAGAAAGACACAGCAAGGAGAGAAGACAGGACTGGCTGACTCCATGGCAGGGAGTATGACAAGTTCTGCCGTGTCTCTGCTACATGTGTATCTTAGTTTCCTCTTACCTTCCCTAGGCTCTGCTCGCACCCTACCCTGCGTGGCTCTGGGGCTTCCCTCCTTGCTGTCTGTCCTTGACAAGCCTGCCCCTCTCTTTGCACCTCTCCCTCCTGCATAAAAAGCCTTGGCCCTTCCTCTGCTGCTTATTGCTTTCAACATCTCACCTCACCTCCCCATTGTCTAGGACTCCCCTGTTCTCCTCCCAGACTTTGACTTTCCCCACTCCCCTGAGATTCCCTCTCCCACGTCTCTGGTAGAGTCCCTTAGGGCTGGGTGGCTTGTCATTGCATGTCTTTCTTCAATCCGTTTCCAGGCTCCTCCTTTAAAAAGCTCTCAAAAACATCACCATACCTGCCCCTACCCATGCCCTGCAGCATGCCTGTGGCAACCCCAGCCATCATTGCTGGGCTGTGAGTCCCACACAGATGTTTTGGCCCTGTATCATCTAGTTCTGCCTGGGGTTCCCCTCAAGTGCACAGAGCCAGAAGAGGCAGTCTTGCTTCCCCAAGTCTTACAGATCAATTGGGGGTGGCTGGTCACCAAATACACATACAGACACATGTGCAAATGGGCTAAGGCGTGCATCAGTTTCGCTTGGACCTGGTAGCAACTGATCTCAGGAAAATAAACCCAGAGCACAGCTATGTAGTGTTAATCAAGGAGAACTTCCTGGAGGAAAGGAGAACTGGGCTTGGCCCTAGCCCCCTGGAGCAGGAGGAAGAAATACATTTACATTCAGATGGTTGTGGACTGAAAACAGACTCATGGTGAAAAGCTCAGGGCTTGAGATATTTGGGGTCCCAGAGCATGATAGTAGAAAGGGGTTTGAAGAGAGTTGCCAGGGCACCTGAAGGTCTTACAGAGAAGAAAGAAGTACAAGTGAGCTGGGAAAATTGAGAGAAAAAGAGAAGGGCTGAACCATCTAGGCAAAGAATGGGGGAGGAAGGGTCATATTATGAGGCTGGGTGATGGGGTGAGCAGGAAAACGTGTAGGTGTTACAGGCAGTGAAGGGATGCAACCCAAGGACAAGAGCCATTATTCTGGAGCTGGACAAGCTTGGCATGTCAATTACCAGCGGGGTGACCTTGGGCACACATTTTTAACATCTGTGAACCCAAGCAGTCTTTTCTAGGACTAGTAACTACCATCTTGAGGCTTTTTTGTGACATGTAAGTGCGATGTACCTTCTACCTTGTAGCTGGTGCCTTGCAGATGGTAGTGCCTCTTTGCTGTCTCATTTTGTCTTTACTTGGTAAATGCAGAGTATATACACAAGGCAGTAGGGAGGATCACATCTTTGCTCCATGTGTGATTTTTAATATCCCCCCATGCACCCACCACAATTTTTTTTAACCTTATGGAGGTTAAAAAAAATGACAAACTTGGTTAGTCTACAAGCACTGCCCCTACTAGGCTGCCTCAAAAGTAAGCAGTGAAAAGGAGTTTCAGTCATTAGAGGATTCCCAGGAATCAATAATATGAGCTGGATGAACTTTGTTTACCTCCCTGGGCTCATGTTTTTGATTCTCTGCTGGGCCAGTTAGATGGTGTGGTCTTTGAGCCCCCATAGATGGTAATAGTCTGTATTTTCTGCCCTCATTTATAGGAACCAGGGCAAATGACTTGTCTTGGAATCTCTTTTCCAATGTAGGAGGATTACTAGAAAACCAAGGATCTAGTCCCAGATGTGTCTTTTCCTAGCTGAGGGTAGAATAAATCTCTCTGAGTCTCAGTTTGTATAATCCTTTGGAAGTAGCTTGGTGACCTAGTTCTCAGGACTCTTGTGGGGATGTTGTTTGTGTATGTGCTTGGTGGAGGTGACCTATGCAAATGTAAGCTGATGGTGATTTTTCTGCCTTCTTGTTCCTCCTAGTTCCTGATTTTCTGCCTTTTCAAGGTACCTCCTAGAACATGTTTGCAGCTCTGTAAATTGTTTATCAATTGCCTGACTATTGTCTCTTTTTTTTCTCTGTCAGTTTCATAGTTTGGAAGCACAGATCACTGCAAAGATCTGATTTTGTCTGGCACAAACACACACACTAATATGCATGCATACACATATGCGCACTCCTCCAAAATGCTAGAAGGAATCGATTGTATAGAACGATATGTCTCATGGGGAGTATGCTGAACTAAAAGAATTTTGATTACCTGTCCCAAGATGATTAGGCAACTGTTATTATTATGCCAAGACCATCCCAGTCCCCATTGTTCCCAAGATCTGAATTACTCATTCCCTAAAGAGAGATGATTGGTTTAGCAGCTTAAGGACATTAATGCTAATATAGAGTCCCAGACAACAGTGCCATGGAGATGAAGGAGGGGAGGGGAGCAGTAATGGGGTGAGGGTCACTTCTAGAGGAAGGTATGTGGCAGATGCTGTGGGAAGAGAGGACGGACAAGGCTTGATAGTGAGGAAGGGGTGCAGAGGGCAAAGGTAGTGTCTTGGCTCAGGGCCAAAGGGCAATCGGCCTAAACGGTCTTCATAAACTTCCTTCTGCAGATTTTGCATTCCAGAGTGGACACTTTCCATGCAAGGGTATGACTTGCTGCTCACAGAATTGCTTGCAGCCAGCTGAAGTTAAAGTAGCCTTCTCCCCACAGACTCTTCCATTCTGTGCTTATATGCAAGTGTGGAGGAGTATGCCAGGCTTCTAAGAAGTCTTAGAATGAAAGTCTGTGTAGGGTTCTGGTCTTTCCAGATCTCAATGTCACTACTATCCATTAATATAGATCAAATGATGCTCTCAAGAAAGGCCCTGGGGTTTCCTAAACCATTGCAAAGCATGCTGGGGCCTCTCACATGGGATCTCCCTGAACTCTGCACCTCCAAGCTCTTTTTCAGAATGAATCAAAAAACACTTTGCAAGTATTTGTGTTTTCCGGGCCTTCTGCCCTCAAGCCCTCCACAGGAGGGGCAGCTCCCTGTGCTAACTGGCTTTACCTACAGTAAGCAGAGAGACTTGAGCTCAGTTGCTGTGCTGTCTGCAACGTGTTGGGTCCGGTCTTGCACACTGTACATAGCAGGCCATCCTCAGTTCAAATCCCAGTGATGATGCTATTTGTTACCTGTGTAGACTCTGGCAGGCTTTTCAAACTCCATGCATCAGTTTCTCATTTTAAAAACAAAGCCGTTGTAAAAACTGAGTTACTACGTATAAAACACACAGAAGAGTATCTAGCACATGGCTGGGCTTTGACAGGATCATCGTCATCACCATCATCCCCATCATCAGAATTACAATCACCTCTAGAAATGATGCAAACTTCTCAGAGCAGGGTTTCAAAACTCTCATTATTGTCTTCTCTTTAAATCTACCCTCATCTTTCTTACTGTCCAGTGTGAGGCTTGGACGGCTGGCAACTCCCTTGCTTTACCAAATGTATCACATATCTGCTCATCTCACTGTTTTGCTTGCTTTTCCACTGGCCTTTGCATGCCGCTCATTGATGCCTGATTTCCGTTGCTGGCTTCTCTGTTGTCTGGTTCCTGCCCTGAGCTGTCTTTGGAGAAAAGGAACAACTGAGAAACTTAGAACAGAACATGTCTTTCCTTTCTGGTCCCTCCAGAACATTTACCTGTTCATCTTGTTTGATGACAGCTCCTTTTCCTCCAGTCAATCAATTCAGCACATTTATAAAAGCTGGCATCAAAATTTTTTAATTTTTTAGCTGTGAAAGCCCTTAGTCTCCATCAGGAGATGACTTGGTGAGCTTTGGTGCTGAGGGTGGAGGAGCAGGGCAGGTCTTAGAGCTGGGCCAGAGAGCTCCTTCAGAGACTCAGACGTGGAGCATTGCACCTGTTGCTCCCAGTGAGAGTGTGCTTAGTAGCTTACAAGGACAAGGCAGAAATAGAAACTCACATACCTTTGTGACAGCAATTATGAAATCCTTGTAAGAGACAGCAGGTAGCAGATGTGGGGTCCTATTTTCCAAAGCCACAAATGCTTTAATAGAGATCTTGGCTGATAAAATGATTACCACATGAACCAATCTTGCCTGCGCAGCAATTTTGAGAGCCCATTCTGGGAGGTAGGTGTGTAGTGTTTATCGTGCTGTTGGGGCTCGTAAGAAATCTTGTATGGCTGCAGGCAACCAAACCCTTTCGAGGTACTGCATCTCCGATGACTCTGGAGGACCAAGCCCAATTTCTTCCCTGTATATAAGGGGAAGTCTCAGGGCTCAGGACAGAGGAGTGCTTCGCTCCTTTCCTTTCTTCTTTGCTTCTACTGCTCTCTAAGCCAACATGAGCTGGCAGTATAGTTCCAGGTCTGTGTGCCGGAGTGGAGGAGGTGGTGGAAGAGGCTTCAGCTCTGGCTCTGCAGGGCTGGTCAACCTCCACCATAGATCCTCTAGCAGCTCTGTGCGCCGCAGTGGAGGAGGTGGTGGGAGATTTTCAGGAGGATTCTGCAGAAGTGGAGGAGGTGGTGGTGGTTTTGGAAGCAGGAGTCTTGTTAACCTTGGTGGTAGCAAAAGCATCTCCTTCAGTGTGGCTAGAGGAGGTGGTCGTAGTGGTTTTGGTGGTGGCTTTGGCAGTGGTGGTTTTGGCGGTGGTGGTTTTGGCGGCGGTGGTTTTGGCGGTGGTGGTTTTGGTGGAGGTGGTTTTGGTGGAGGTGGTTTTGGCGGTGGTGGTTTTGGGGGTGGTGGATTTGGGGGTGGTGGATTTGGGAGTGGTGGATTTGGGGGTGGTTTTGGGCCTGCCTGCCCCCCTGGTGGCATACAGGAAGTCACCATCAACCAGAGCCTTCTGCAACCCCTCAATGTGGAAATTGACCCTGAGATTCAAAAAATAAAGTCTCGAGAGAGGGAGGAGATCAAATCACTCAACAACCAGTTTGCCTCCTTCATTGACAAGGTGAGTTTTTTGGCTCAGTGTTCTGGGAGAGCTGTTTCTGTTTCCTCTGAGACTGGGGCAGCCAAGACATATGTGTGTTTAACTTTACATTTCTGTGTTTGCACTGCTGAAAAGATATTTTGTGGAACTGGCTTCTAGGCGATATATGGGAAGTTTGCTTGGGAATGATGCTAATGACTAAACTCCCTTGGACAATGACCTTATTGTGATTGATCTAAGCTTTGGTCAGTTTGATGTTTACCTTTAAGCGTTCCTTATTTAGTTCTTGAGCTGAATTGACACTCTTGAGCCGAATGAAAAAAAAATAGAAATGAAGCTAACAGAAATTTCAAATGTGTAAATGAGAACTGAGCCATAGAAAGAGAACTGAGCTTGAACAGGGTGGCTTGTGCTGGTTAGCAGAACCCATAGTGTGAGTCAATATCAAATACATTCTGCCGTCAGATGGGAGCTCTGCCTCCGAGAACTTTATGTTGGTACTAGGTCAGGGTGCATATACTAATAATTCCAATCATCAGTTCTGAAGAACATTCAAATCATTTTTTACCTTTCTGCTTAATGGTGAATGATGCCAACCCAAAGTTACCCACAATGAATTTCAAGTCCAAATCTGGGATTTTCCCAATGTAATTTTTAAGTGCATATATACCCAGGTAATGAAAACTGACTCTTACTGGCCAGCCACCTAAAAAATTGGAAGATAAATCTCCTGTATTTTTTCAAAGCATAATTGCGTTAATTTTATATATGCTTGGCTGTTATTACTGTGTAGATACTCCTTCTAATGCTTCACTGAATTAAGAATGAGTTGGGTTTTGTTATGAAGAGGATGCTAAGCTGACCACCTTCTTCTTTTTTCTGGCTAGTAAATAGGAATTGAAGTTCTTTTTTTAAAGGAGACACTGGCCTTGCTCGGTGGCCATGGGACTCTGTTTCTGCACCAGGGTAATGGGTCTTGTGTTTTTAGGTGCGGTTTCTGGAACAGCAGAACCAGGTGCTGCAAACCAAATGGGAGCTGCTGCAGCAAGTAGACACCACCACAAGAACCCGCAATTTAGAGCCCTACTTTGAGACTTATCTGAGCAACCTCAGAAAGCATATGGACCAGCTGAAGAGTGACCAGTCTCGGCTGGACTCAGAACTGAAGAACATGCAAGACCTGGTGGAAGATTATAGGAACAAGTAAGGAAGCCTGGCTGGGCAGTTCTTGACTCTTGCTGTAGAACATTTCTAGAGAGGAATAAGCTAAGAATATGTAGTAGGATGTAGCTATGTCTGCCTTAGGTTAGAAGCAAATAAATTTGACAATTCCAGAGATCATATTCTCAGAAGGTGGAAATAGTTTAGGAATTTTATCACTCAGTAGAAACAGGTGGCCCAAAAGTCATATCTTGCAATAAAAAGGCAATGGCAAGTAGTATTCCTTTTAGTGTAGAATCCTGGGCTTCAGATTCTAAATCCTGGGCTTTAGAATCCTGCCCCTCCCCTAATCATTTCTGTTTTCCTGCAGGTATGAGGATGAGATCAACAAGAGGACAAATGCAGAGAATGAATTTGTGACTATCAAGAAGGTAAGGGCTGGGGATATAGCTCAGTAGCACTCTCTTGTCCAGCAAGTGTGAGGTCCTGAGTTTGATTCCCAGTACCAAAAAAAAAAAAAAAAAAGGAGAATGAAAGCACATTTTTGTAGGATGGAATTTAGCTGTGAAACGAATAATAGAAGAGGATCTCCAATTATAAGTAGAAAGAATCCACAATGTGGAGAACCAGTAGTAGGGCTTCTGGGTATTGGGAACAGAGTTATTTGTTCACATTATCATGGCCCTGATCTAGCTACTCAGTTTCTCTATATTCCTCAGCATTTTCTGTAGTAAGCAGGGAAGCAAGTTCTCAGCGAGAGAGGCTAGCTTCTTGGATTGGGATTTCAAAAAAGGGGAGCAGATCTAGGAATTTTGATGTCTCTGGAGCAAAAACTCTACTTCCTCTTAGAAAACACTTTCGTAGCTAGAGAGAGGGGTCCACCCTGGGGAGAATAGGATTCATATTATTCTTTGTTCCTCTAGGATGTGGATTCTGCTTATATGAACAAGGTAGACCTTCAGGCAAAAGTCGACAACTTGAAGCAGGAAATTGAGTTCTTGAGAGCACTCTATGAAGCAGTGAGTACTCTAATTTCAATCAAAGCTACATTACTGGAGTCTATGAGCCTGAACCTACTGCTTTCCAGAGAAATAGAAATTTATCTCCTACCTCCCAAGTTTGTCCTCTGTGTATGTAGTTTTTTGTTTTAGCACTATGAATCATGGACCTGTTATGTCCTGTAGGAGTTGGCTCAGATGCAGACTCACATCAGTGAGACCAATGTCATCCTGTCCATGGACAACAACCGCAATCTGAACCTGGATGGCATCATTGCTGAAGTCAAGGCCCAGTATGAGGACATTGCCCAAAAGAGTAAAGCTGAGGCCGAGGCGCTGTACCAGACCAAGGTGGGTGCCTGATTGCCTAGCCAGGTCCCCAAGAACATCTCACCTTGCTGTTCTGTGCTAGCTCTTATACTTGTGTGCCTGAGCATGCAGGGTTCTGCCCCCATCTAACTAATATGATCTGTCACCTTTAGTATGAAGAGCTGCAGATCACTGCTGGCAAACATGGCGACAGTGTGAAAAACTCAAAGATGGAGATTTCTGAGCTGAATCGATTGATCCAGAGACTTAGATCTGAAATTGAAAGTGTCAAGAAGCAGGTACTTTCTTCCCCATGCTCAGCTGCATGGAATAAGGGTAACCGTCAGACAGTGGGGAGGTTTTTCTAGCTTTAAGTCTTACCATTCATACCAAGGTGAGGTATTAGCCTTAATTCATTTGGTGACTCTGTTGGTTTTCAGAATTTAGCTATCATGTAGAATTTTCCCAAGAAAAAGTTGTGAAAATGACTTAGGAGAGAAAGATGTGGTGATCAGTAGGAATGGTCTAGCCCATGACCAAAGTAGGACTTCAGATTTGGGAAGGAGAGAAAAGGAAGCGAGGAGGTAAGGGCCAGGAGAGACTGCTCGGTCACCTCTAAGGTGGCTGAAGGAAGTCAGCATAGGCATATGCTATCCAGAGTTGATATAAGGTCCAGTGGTTCTGTGGGACTCAGTCTATTGGCTCCAGCAGGCGGGAGATGTGATTTGCAATGGGGAGGTCAATGTGGGTGATAGGTAATCTGAATAGGTATGATATACATTTTTCTCCTTTCTCAGATCAGCCACTTGCAGCAGTCCATTAGTGATGCTGAGCAGCGTGGTGAGAATGCACTCAAGGACGCCCAGAACAAACTGAATGAGCTTGAGGATGCCCTGCAGCAGGCCAAGGAGGACCTGGCCAGGCTGCTGCGCGACTACCAGGAACTCATGAACACCAAGCTGGCCCTGGACATGGAGATCGCCACCTACAGGACCCTCCTGGAAGGAGAAGAAAGCAGGTGAGGAAGGCGGCTCTACAGCTTTTTAG
>PVLD010008759.1:42250-81793 GCA_004027595.1 Dinomys branickii
TCCCTCCCTCCCTCCCTCCCTCTCTTCCTTCCTTCCTTCCTTCCTTCCTTCCTTCCTTCCTTCCTTCCTTCCTTCCTTCCTTCCCTCCTTCCTTCCTTTTCCTCCTTTTCTTTCCTTTCTTCCCTCCCTCCCTCCCCTTTTCTTCCTCCCACTGTAACATTCGTATGTTTGCAGTGCAGCCTCTTACATTTGGCCTGGGTCAGATGTCATCTTTAGAAGTGGGCTTTGCTAGGTCTTGTCTAATTTGTGTGGTGATTTCTACAAGTCTGCACTCAGGCTGAGACAGATGATAGTGTTTTGGGAGGCCAGAGGGCCTAGAGTAGGTTTTAGATGGAGGGAACTGGGGACTCCTTAACTGTGGAGAGTCTTGGAGGAAGCTGAGAGGGGGTCAGGGAGCCGTGTGAGGCAGCAATATTCTGAGGGATTTTTTTTTAACCCTACAGGATGTCTGGAGAGTGTACCCCCAACGTGAGCGTGTGTAAGTACAAGCTTATTTCTCAGGGACGTGACCGGGTTCTGATGGGCTGGAAAGAGGGTGGAATTGAAGATAACCGAGTCTCTCTCTGCAGCTGTGAGCACCAGCCACACCAGCATCAGCGGAGGCAGTGTCCGAGGCGGCGGAGGGTACAGCGGCGGAGGGTACAGCTCCGGAGGTGGCAGTTACAGCTCTGGAGGCGGCGGCGGCGGCGGCGGTAGCTACGGTGGCAGCTACGGTGGCAGCTACGGTTCTGGAGGCGGCGGCGGCGGCGGTAGCTACTCTGGAGGCAGCAGCGGGGGCCACAGAGGTGGCTCTGGAGGCGGTGGTGGCCGGGGGAGCTCTGGAGGCAGTTATGTCTCCTCTGGAGGTCGGGGATCCAGCTCTGGGGGTCACAAGACCTCTAGTGGAAGTTCTAGCGTAAAATTTGTTTCCTCCACTTACTCCAGATAAGCACACTCTATCCCGTTAGCTCTCTCTGTCCATCACCACCAAATAGGCTTTGCAAGATTAAGGTCCATTTCCCCAGCCTTATTAGAGAAAAGAGCTATGGTTAGATATACCAATTCCTCCAGTTGCCCCTGCTCTTTCTTTTCTGCTCTGCTTTCAAAAGATTTAAGGCCAGTGGCAATCAGTCTCTTGCTACCATCCTGCTTTGTGCCTTGCCTGAGAAACAGTTCAGCAATTACCATGACACAGTGACATTTCAAAGAGCCTCCTTCTTCCAGCCAGAGGAGGACCATTGGACCCAGGGCTTCTCTGCCATGCTTAGAGCAATGCTCTGGCCAGCCCCTCAATATCTTGTCTCTTGCAGCAAGCTCTGTGCTGTTTTGGTTTTGTATATAAGGTGTATGCAAGTTGTTTGTCTTTCATGGAGAGGTGTTCAACTCCCCATTTCCTTGTTTTGCTGCAATAAACTGCATTTGAAACTCTCAGTCAGTCTCAGTCTCCTTTGTTTACGGCACTTTTGTTGGGTGGGTGTTTGGGGGCGTGAATGAGGATATTAGAGTAATAGTGGTGTGGGGGGGAGTTGGGACACATAAACCTGCCCAGGACGGGGAGGCTGATTTGGCATCATTTAAGCAGGGTGGAACTAAGGATCAAGCTTTTTCTCAGGGATGGGAAGGCCTTACAGCAATGGAGAGACTGGGGCGACAGGTTTTATCTACCTGCGAAGGTGTTCTTGAAAATAGGAGTGAGCGCATAGGTTGGGAAGGAGGAGTTTGGCATTGTGAAGAAGGGAAAGTATTGCATGGAAAAACGATTGTGCATGAGGAACAGCCGGTGATTAGAGGGGCGTTGGAAATATACAGTCAGCAGGTGCTGCAGCAGAAAGTACATATTTCCCTGGGGAGTTCAAGCACCCAGGGTAGCAACACAGATTTGGACATGACATTTTCCCTTGCTTTCAGGCTGCCACCCAAAGCGGTGCTTAATAGAAGCAGCAGCTTTGCTGGTACACAGACCGAGCTTGTGACGTAGCACAGAGATAGCAGAGTGGCCCAAAGCATGGCCATTTGAGCTCAGACTTGTTTCCATGTGCGTCTTGCCACCCTCACCTACTCGTTATGTGAAAATGGGCAAGTGACAGGCCTCTCTGAATCTCAGCTTCATTATCTCTAAAATGAGGGTAGTGAAGTCATCCCGGTGGGAATTATCAAGAGGACTGAATAAGATGCACGAACATGGCTGAGAATACTGTACACATGCAGCACCAGTTCTAATGAAAAGGACGGTGGTGACGAAGTTGAATTCATTATTGTTATATCGGTTGTTGGACTCCAGGTAGCTCAGAGATGCTCTTCAAAGGAAAAGGTGAAGATCAGCTTCTCCATAGTTCTAAGTCCATGAGAAAAGTCAGTCATTTTCCCTGAGGATCAAGTTTCTTTAGTTTTTAATTAAGACAAGGCTTCCTCATTTCATGCTCAGCCAGAGCTAAGAGGAATAGGAGGCACGGGGGGAGAGGGGTATTATGTGCTCTATCCTTCCCTTCTAGTCGTCTGTTCTGTAGGGCTCCCCATTCCACCACTTTCTTTGTCTCCTGACTGAGAAGCTCAGAGCGCCTTGACTGGCTATGGGAGCCAGCAAGCTGTGTATTTTCCCCTGCAGATTTGTACTCAGTTGATGCCTTAAACTTTCCCTGCCACTGATAAACTTGTTTAAATTATTGTTTGAAAACAGAGAAGTTAATCCTAAACAGGTAGGAACCAGCTTCTGCCCTGAATCAAATTCTTCAAGCCCTATGTAACACTCCATAACTGCATGGATGTCTTGCTGTGCGCTGTAAGGATGCTGCAGCCCCTTCTTTATGTCATTTAGACAGATTACCCTGGTATTTGGTACTGCTTTCTTTGGACTCCTAATTGCTCCCATTGCAATGTCAAGCAGAAACACTGAAACAACACCAGGATTTAGAGGCAGATTTATTTACATCGATGGGCACCGATTGGGATCATTCCTAGAATATCAGGCCATGATCTCTGGTGGTGTAGGGTTTATATAGGCTAAGCAAGCAGGAAGTACAGAGGCAGAATGACTTGTCAACTGGGGATTGGTTCTTACAACGCGTGTCATAGTGACTCGCTATGTATCACAGTGACCAGCTGTTTCTAGGAGACAGAAGCAACTGAAACTGCAAAAGGCACTATTACGTGGGCAGCTAAGAAACTGAAGTATACTGGCTGGGGAGGCCATTTTCTGTTACATTTCCCCCGCTTTTAGTTTCCCTGGCAAATCTTTGCTGGGCGTATTGAGACAAGGCCCAACTAGAAGCAGTAACCTTAGGGTTGTCAGTGGTTCTAGCCAAGGTCCCCAGTATTGTCTTATGGAGTTTTCCCCTAAATTGCTTTTTAGGAACAGACATAATTTAGGCCTGTCTGTTCTATAACACTACTCTGGTGAGGTAGTGAGGGAGTTAATCTGATCTAGGAGAGTGTCTGATGTACCTTTGACATGTGTCAAATCTTGGTCAAGTGTTTGATTGTTTTATTCTCTTGGGGCAATCATCCATAAACCACAGCTAACAGGGGACAGGGAAACAAGGACTTGGGTAAACAGCCTCAAAAGACTCAAAATCAAGTGGAGTGGATATATAGCAATGCTGGGGATGATGTCCCCAGGCTTCAGCTGTGTACGGACTGGTCAGAGTGACCAGAGCAGGGCTTTGAGTGTGTTATCTCTTCCGAGTGAGCTGTCTGGTCCAGGTAAATTGTCTAGCAGATATAAGGCTGGATTTATGAAACTTTAAGAGCTGTTAGTATGGTGTGCACAGGGGTGTCTACAGGCATAGCTGGTCTTTCAGCTAAATTTTTATGGAGCTGGTTACAAGCTGTTTTTAACTTTTCTAGAGCTTTGTGGCCTGCATTCTGTATGTAGCAAACGCAGGCCTGTTGTCACTGCCAATAGTCAAGGATTGGCCATATCTAGGAATGATTTTTCATAGCAGGGCCCTATAAACTTTCATTGTCTTAGTGTGGGTAGGGAATGGGAGGTTGGGGCCTGTGACATAGACCTTGAAGCTTGAGCTGGCTGTAGGGGTACTGGGGCTAGTAGAACATATGATGGGGTTAGGTCTGCTGGCTGGGGTTGATGTTTCTGTCAGTCAGATCCTTGGAGGGGGCTTAAGCCTCTGGTTCAAATTATTTTGCACTGGTGAACAGGTTTCCAAATAGTAGCAGGAAGCAGTAGCAGGAGAGCTTTGGCCAAAATAATTTTGTCCAAGGAGATCACAGATCTAGCCTGTTACACTTCATTCCTAACAGAGCTACTACCATCTGTAGAGAGGATATACTCACCATCTATCAGGGGATCCATTTTTAGAACAGTTCATCCAAGTACAGCATGTGACAGCTGGACAGTTAGGTCTCAGTATAAGGTGAGCTGGTCAGCTTTGATCAGGACAGTGGCTGTTACAGTGCACAGGCAAAGGTGAAGGGGAGGCAGCCCTTAGTAACCTGATCTAAGTATTGCACAGGTACGCCACTGGGCACTCCCAGGGGCTGGCAGTCTGAGTAAGCATCATTGTTTTTGTGAACTCAAGGATTCAGGTTTTGTAGAAGCCAGTAGTTTCTCAAGAAATTTACAATTTCTTTTCTTGTAACCAGTTTCTGCCAGATATTGTAGCAGAGCTTTTGTGCCTTTTAAACAGGCAGCTTGAGTGTCATCAATCAGAAGTGCAGTGATCTTCTCCAAAGAAGGTAAACAAGTTTTGAACCTTTGGAAGGTTGAGTCCAGGTCAGTTAACTTTTGAGTCCAGAACTGGAGTCTTTGTGAAGAGGGGCTGGCTTACAGTAGCCAACCAAAGACAGAAGGCATTCTTTAAGTCCAGGCAGGTGTACCAGCAGGCTGTGGGTGGCAGAAGACTGAGACAACATATACAGAGGGCAATCGTGGCAACATTGGCAGCTTGGAGTTCTTAAACTGGCTTTACAGACAGGAGAGGTATATTTCCACAGTTTGATAGTGTATAAACATTTTGCAGTTTTGAAACTTCTGGAACAGTCTCAAAAGGGTGTATGGGTTGGGAACTGCAGAATATAAGGTGATGGTTGCATTGTTGATAACAAGGAGATCTTGCCCAAGGTGATTGACAGTCTACTAGGCTGATGTGCAGCTGGATGTCTGTTTGTGCTTCCTGTGACATCTGACAGCAATGGGAGTCACAGTGAGGCAGCATGGTTGATGGCCAGGCCCAGAGGTGAGCCTTTAGTTTACAGCTCTGGGAGGAGAGTTTTCAGAACTTCAGACTGATGTCTCAGGCTGATACAGGTATCATCTTTCTCTCAGAGAACAGTCAAATTTGAAAGTGCAGGGTTAAACAAAATGAGGCTGACTGGCTTGATGTGAAGGAGCTGTCAGGCAAGAGTCCCAGTTACCCTGATGATGGTAACTTTTTGACAGAGGGAACTTTTGAAGGCTGAGAGTTCTGTTTCATTGTCTATGAGGAAACTCACAGGTTTGCCCTGACTTTTGCAATGACTGCAGGCTCTCGGGGGCCCAATTCAATAGAGCTTGGTGTGTTCTATCTACTCAGGCCTGACAGGGAACAACTCATTTGTCAGGGCTGACAGTCCAGTTTCTTCTCAGTCAAAATGTGGAACTCAGAAGGACCTGTTGACTGTCATCTTGGGTGGGTGTTAGATGATGCCTTCTGACCAAGATAGGCGTGTCTCGAAGGGGGTGCTGTGCGGCTAAACAGAAGCAGTGGCTAGCTGGGACCCATTCAATTGGCTGGAAGTAGCAGAGATGGGAGCAGGGAGTGAAGCTATAGGAGTTGGCAGCACCTGCAGCAGCCGGCGAGGTGGCTTGGTGCTTGTTGGTTCAGAACAATGAAAGTTAGGTGACGCTGAAGGAGACGATTAACCCTCATCCATGAAGAGCTGATCTCTGAGGCCAGTGAATACAGCCGCTCTCTCAGGGACATGGATGAATGAACAGTGATGCATTATTGTATTCTTCCCACATTTTCTAGATTCTTTCTTAGATTTCAATTTTATTTAGTGGCACTTCAGTATTGAGGACACTCTTGTTCATCTTGTTTGGACTTGAGTTTCTTGCGTAAGATCCAACATGTAATAGAGACCACTGCAGTTTACAGTGAATCTTATCAAGGACTGTCAAGTTGCAAGGACTAATGCACACCCTGTGTAAGTCATGTATAACAAAGAACTAAGCTGAATAAGATCCAGTACTTAAATACATCAATATTAGAAAGATAATAAAGGAAAAACATGGATTCAGTACTGCTCAAAAACTATTTCATGTGAAAATGCTCTGCCTAGGCTAAACATTGGAGATGCTATGATAAATGAGACATAGTTCTTGCTCCCAGACTTGGGTGGAGTGTGGAAACACATCATTACAGTACACATTACCTAGCCAATGATGGAAACACATGCAAAGCATAGATATGGTACATATGGAAGCGAGGATGATTAAAAATGATACTTGGCAGGCTTTTTTATTATTTTAAAGATAAAAGAATATAAACTTGAATAACACAAAAACAATAAGGAAATACACAAATTATGGGGAAGATAGTAAGGGACTGAGAGTGAATGCTGTTTTACATAGTATCATCATATTTGTTACTCAGTTATCTCAAAAACAATGAAGGAAATACACAATTATACAGAAGATAGTAGGGAATTAACAATTGGCTGTTATATCACATAATGTTATCTTTGCATTTCTTGCTTAGTTATAAATCAATATAATGCATAAATGATAAAGGAAACAGAATTATAGAGCACATATTGGGGAATTGAAAATGGGTGCTGTATTACAAAATTATTTCTTTACTATTGTTACTCAGTTATACAAATGATGGCACGTTCGATTAATCAAACAGTTTTCTCCACCCTCATCTCCATTGTTATCCCACCCAATCAATCGTCTTCCCTCTGTGCAGTACAGTAACTGTACTTTTTGGTTTATTTACTCCCTTGGGCTCTCACATTGGGAAGGCACATGGCTGCTTCAAATTATGCTGTAACAAACATGGGTGCACTCAAATTACTAAGGCACTACGTGGAAAAGTACTCATCCTCAAAGATGTTACATAGGTAGGGATCCAAACACACAGTGGTCATACCCGATTGAAAAGCCCTCGAGGTCCTCGGGGGTCTAGTCCAGTCCGTGGGTTCACCCCTGTGGGCTCCCGGGCCCCACCTCAGTGAGGCACTCCCCGGGGTCCAGTCAAGTCCTTGGGGTTGACCCCACAGACCTTCGGGCTCTGCCCCTGAGAGGTGCTCCTGGGCGCCTGGTTGAGTTCTTGGGGTTGTCCCCGAGCGCTGCCAGGCTCCACCCCAGGGAGGCACTCCCAGGGGCCCAGACCAGATCACGGGGTTCCCCCCACAGACCACTGGGTTCTGCCTGAATGAGGTGCTCCCGGGGGCTGGTTGAGTTCTCGGGGTCACCCCGAGGACTGCCGGGCTCCTTGGCAGGCTTTTAAAGGAAGAATTGGAAATTTTCAGGCAGATAAAAATATTCAGGGCAAAGAAGGACACTCCAAGAAGAGAAAATAATATGATTAGGGAGAAAGAAGAGTGAAATTGTATGAATAATGAAACTAATGTCAAGAGGTTGTGTGTGGTGGTGCATGCCTGTAATTCTGGAACTCAGGAGGCTGAGGCAGGAGGATTGTTAAGTTTAAGGCCAGGCCAGCCTGGGTCACAAAATGAGTCAAGGGCAGCCTGAACTGCATAGTGATACTGTGTCTCAGAAAGACAAGAAAAGAGAAATTGTTATCAAGAAATGTAGTTTCAGAGATATCTAGATCCAACTTGTTGGGATTCTATGGAGTCTGGGCTCTAGTTTGTGAGTCAGAAGTTTTCAGATGGGGTTTTGGGATCTATCAGCTTATTACACTAGGTTCTAGGTAGGTGTGAAAGAAAGATTGCTGTGCTGTTAGTAAAACTGGAATTGGGTATGGCCCATACCTTTTCTTGTTTCTGAGTATCTTTAAGAAATATAGTTTGCCAACAGGAGATCTGTTCATGATTAGATCTATTTTTCCCAGGTATTTTATATCTGAAGCAGCTATCCAAGATGAGCAGGAGCTGGTAGAAGGATTTAACAGGAGTGAGACTTGATCAGATAGGTGTTTTTGAAGGCTCATTCAGTGTAAGTATAAAGGCCCATAGTGGAGACAGGAAGGTTTGTTAGGAGACTACAGCAGAACTGAAGGTGAAAGACCATTGGGGATTATGCTTGGATACGAGTCCTTAGAGGTGACAGAGTGACCAGAAAGGAGGATGTGCATTTCAGGGACAGGTAAGAGTGAGATCATTCGGATTGGTGCTGTGTTAGATTTAGGCTGGAATGGGGTGAGGCAAAGAGAGGGGTTGAGAGAAGCTTCTGTGTTCTTGGCTCAGGCCAGGGCCAGAGGACTGTGGGGAGAGATGATGGATCAGTTAGCAGGGGCATCTACTCTTCCATGTAATGACCGGGCCTAGAGGTGTAAACTGAAGAATTGCCAGCCTTGGCAAGGTAGGGTAACTTGGGAAGAAGGGGTGGAGGGAGAATGATAATCTCTGTAGGGAAACCAGAAATACTAATGGGAAGCTCACTCATATACAGAAAGCTGAAAGGGTGTCAGCCCAGTCAGAATTCTTCAGGGGCTACCCAGCAAAGCCTGAGCTCCCCCAGGTCTAGCGAGATTTCTCAAATCCCTAGACTCCAGTATGTCATCTCTAGGTGGGCCTAGTGTGGCTTTGATGCTTGGTACTTACCCAAGTAATGATCCTGAACAGAAGGGGAACCCTCAAGTACAACTGTGTGGTTAAAAATTCTTCTGTGTCTTAGCACTGAGTGCCCTTTCTCTGTGGCAACCACTGTCCACAGTTTCTTGAATATCTTTCCAAAGGCATCTCTGTACGTGCAAACAAAAAGAAGAATATTTATTCTTTTTCAGATGTTCTCCCACCCTGGCTTCCCACCCCAGCAGACTTGACTGTCTCCACTTCATTGGGCTCTGAATTTCATGTTCAATAGCAGATAAGCCTTTTGGAATCTGACTGTGGCTTCTGGCCATAGGCTATATATAACCCATACCCAAGTTCTGCATTGTGTTCTTACTTTATGTTATCTGCAGAAACTTCCTACCTGGTGTAAATCTCTATGTCTCCCACATAGTGATGTAGCCAGAAAGACAAAATCCTTCCCTTGGTCTGTTCACTGGGCCATGAGGCTCCCTTTGGGCCCTTCTTCTTCCATGAAGAGCCACAGTGTTGCTGTTCAGTAGCCAGGCTTCCTTCCATAACCAACTGAGGTATTTTTCCATAGCAATGCTGCTCTCTAACAGAGCTCTAGGATCCAGCTAACTCTAAGGAGAATGAACTTCCCACCTCCCCTGCCCTGCGCATTGATTGATCTCAGCCCTAAGACACCCTCCAAGTATTCCCCAGAAAACAGCAAATACGGCAGCGCTCCCTGGACCTACTGTCTCTGATTTGGCTCGATCTGCCATCCTGATTCCTTTCCGTGGATCTTCACTGGCTCAGGGCTTGTTTCCAAGAACTCTGCGAAAAAGAGTTCCAAAAGATGGTCTTAAACTGGAGACTGTGGTTTCTTGGAATTTTAAGAATTAGAATCCTCCTGGAAAGGCTATTTTGAAATGGAAAGCTCGTCACTGCCTTGGCGAGACCATAAAGAAGTCTCATACAGTTATCCAGTTCTACCAAAAACAAGCACGGACACTTTAACAGGGACCTTCTCAATATTGATCAAAGTTTCTTTTGAAAAAGAATATTATTTCTTTAGGTCAGAAGTTCTGAAGATCTTGGGGCCTTGCTTCCAGTCTCATAGCAAAAATTATGGTAATATTGTAGAGAGGCAGAGATATTTTACTTTATTTTGGTTTTTGTATTCTGTTTTACTTAACAATTTCATAGTAAAAATTTTATTAGTGCATGTTCAGAATATGTAATGGTTACATTCATATTGGGGAGCTGGTACACATATATGACATATCTTGGTTATTTTGATACCTTTATCCCCTCCTTATCCTCTCCTCTCTCTGGAGTCCCTTTCCCCACCTCCAAAAAGTCTGACCTTCTATTTCCTACTATCTCTCCTTCATTTTACTTTTTTGTTTTATATTTGAGATAGTTTATGATCACACATAATTTAAAAAAATCAACATGATGTCCCTACTCTACCGTTAAGGAGACCCAAGAGGAAAAAATGGCAGTAATATCATACATATTTTATTTTGTAAGTTATCAGGCAGGACTGCATGGAAAAACACAGTCTGCACTGTAGATAGAATCGCCATGCATTTAGCCAGCTGCAGGTACAGGTTGCTTCAAGGGAAGGATATTATCAAACTGCATAATCTGAGTAGTGTTGCCATTGAAGACATAATCTTACCAGGAGGAGCGACACTCCTGTAAACTTTCTGATGGAAAGAAAACACAAGCTGGGCCTGGTGGCGCACGCCTGTCATCCCAGCACTCAAGAGGCTGAGGCAGGAGGATCACTGTGGGTTTGAGACCAGCCTGGGCTACAAGGTGAGCTCAAGGCCAGTCTGAATTGCATAGCAAGACCCCGTCTCAAAAAAAAAAAAAAAACCAAAAAAACCTCATAATCTTTTTTGCCTTTATACAGTAGTTACATTCCTCAACAACCTGGTATATCTGAAATTGTACAAAAGCCTTTGCATTTATTTGCACGTCATATAGGGCTGGTTCTAGGGTTAACCATTTTACGTGATTGGGTATTCAAAAATTGCACAGAAAGTCTAGCCTAATTTGGGTCCTGGTCACTAAATGTCAGTCACAACTTCCTATATCACAATGACAAGCAAATATGTATCTATAGATTTCCAAAAGAATCATCAGGCAGCATGTCTTCCTCAGGCTAGTTCTGTGGTTGGGAATATTCTGGGAGAACTGGAGGCACATCTCCCCCAGCCCCATGTGTTTGGTGGGAAAGGGATGTGAAGCAGGCAATTATATCTATATTTGGTTAATATTATGTAGACTCCTGAATTGCGTAATTTTCCTCCCTATTTTCTATCTTCTTTGCCATTATAGCAACTCCTTATCTTAAAAGAAAAAGGACAATCAAGAGCAGAACCTAGGGACTACTCTTCTTTTAGGTCAAAGCACAGAAATCAGCCAAGAGCTTCATGGAGCCGTTGTCAATGACGAGGAAAGGTGAGAAAACACTGTTATGGGCACCAAGAGCGAAATATGGGACAAGAGTAGCCCAGGGAAGTCAGTGTCAGCTAGAGACTCTCGGAGGAGCAACAAGTCAAGATACCTGAGAAATGCAGTCACAAAGGGTTGAAGTGAGCATCAGAGGCCCCCGACCTCATAGAGAGAGCATGGCCAGGAGGCAGTGACAATTGCAGGCTAGAAATGTGGTCTATAAAGTTGCTTTCTGGAACTGAGTGGCTATAGTCCTGTGTCAGATGGAAGGGAAAGGGAAGATGCCTACAAGACATTTGTGTGGTGCCAGCAATTTTTAGCTGTTTGTTGAAAAGATGGGTACCCAAGATGCCCTGGGACATGACACTCTGTGTCACTTGCTCCTCCCATATCTGCTGGAGGGACCTGGCACTCCCTGCCAATCCAGTATCAGAAAAGTGGGGCAATGTTAGTCAAATTGTGACCTTCCCAGGTTCATGCAGGGTTTTTGTCACCCCTCCCAGGTGCCCACACCCAGTTTCCAATCTGTCAATAGGCCCTGCGTGTTCTGTCTAGGCAGTCGGGAGCGTCCTCTGCTGGGACAGAGGAGCCTTTGCACACAGTGGTGGTACCTGCAGTGGTAAAGGGTTGGTGAGAGGGAAGGTTCTATAGTTTGGGTATGTTTGAGAGCTTCTTGGGAATAATATAAAGAAAAAAGATTCGTTGGTTGTTAAGACATAAGCAACAGCTCAGTCACTGGTATAGAGAATCTTGATAGTGGGAGAAGGGTCTTGTTCCTGGGCGTTGAGTTCAATCCTGAGCACTCTGGGTGTTCAAGTGATGCGCTGAAAGGCTCATGTGATCACCAGCCAGAGCTAGAGCAGAGAAGGGACTTGGCAGAAGATCAGGGAAGGTAGCAGAGGGAGGGGACTGCAGTCCTAGTTATCTGATGATGGTTGGGACTGCCTTGTGGGGGGAAAAGTTAACCTTGATTAACAACACTCAAATAGGAGAGCCTTTCCCCAGAGGTGGTCACCACAGAGGAGCTTCAAGTCTGGTTGGACCATGCCTGCCTTTTTCCGCATTCTCTTCCCAAATCCTCCAGATTCTTCCTCCTTTTTCCTTTCCCAAGATGTGCAGATTCCTAGATTAAACTTCTGGAATTAGAGCAGTGATTTTAAAAAAGGATAAAGCTTTGGCCATGGTTTGAACTGATCTCATAAAGGTACTGAATAACACTTTAATTTTTTTCAGTTAAAAAGTGTTGGAGCTCAGTCCTTGAGCGTGTATTGTTTGTGGTTTGGTTTAATTCTGTTCAAGTTCCTACGCACTAAGTGGGACCCTAAATGAGGCCAAAGGGGTCAGAAAAGAAGGACAGGCTAGCCTGTTTGCTGCCCCTCTCGTTGGCCCATAGCTTTTTCATGACTTTAGAACTATGTTATCCCACTTTGGGGCTATGTAAAGGGGAGGGATAAGAAATAGTCCACATGAAGTTATAAGGATGTATTTTATAATCTTTATTTTTAAAATTGCATAAAAGTATAGCCAGGATGTCAGAGAAAACTAACATGAGTGGAAAATTCATCTCTACTAAGAGCTACCACATATCCACGTTTATTCTACATCATCTTCATACATAAATACGGATCAGTGTGGCTAGCTGGGAAGCAGGTACAATTAGCAGGTTTTAAAAGTACTAGTTATCCATTTTCTCCAAGGCCTAGCTGAGTGCAAGAACTACCCCAGGACAAGCAAGCTCTCTTTTGTGCTCCCATCTCATCTTGTCTGCCTGTATCCCAGCATTTGTAATACGTCATATAATATTGACTGCGTACACATCTGTCTGTTCCAATGATGTAGGATGTCATCAGTGTGTGAGTTGATAGGGACTGTGCTTTATTTATTTCTGATCCTTTTATGCAAAATATGTTAAAATCTGTAAGTAAATGAAGCACAGGGTTCTTACGTTGTGGCTCCTCTATCTGTTTCAGCTGCAGAAACTTGTCCTAGCAAAGAACCTTTCAAGATCTAGAATGTGCGTTTATTAACTTTACTTGGTGTCCTGCCACCTGCCAGGGCAGTGTTTTCTGTGGTGGGGGTTGGAGGGGGTGAGGTATGGAGAAGGTATCCTCTGGAGAGCCGAGTTCACCTAGCCAGGAAATGCAGGGATGCCCACCCAATCCCGGGCTACAGAGGTACCTCAGTGATCCTTGTGGAGAGAAAAGTATCCAGTAAGGTGAAGGCATGGGGGCTGGTTAGGTCTAGGGCCAAATCCTATAAGAAGCACCTCAGGGGGGTAATGCTTGATGTGTAGAGGCTGGGCTGGGGAGTGGGAGGAGCACAGTCAGAGACATAATAATACTAGATCGGCCATTGAAGCATTTCTCATGGACTAACAGTGGATGACAAACTGGTAGTTGGCAGGAGAACTGGACAGAGAAACCTGTGATAGTTGAATATGGATGGCCAGGGATGCTGTAGGACTCTTGAACCGCAGCACAATACCTTCATTTTTATTAAGTAGGTGAAAAAAAAAACCCATAAGAGTTTAGCTTCAGTTATAGATAGGTCCTGTCAGCTGTACCCTGGGGATGAGTGTTCTTTGGGATGAAAGATTTGGCATCCACTTCCTTTTCTTTAAGACCTGTGCCCTTCAAGATCACCTAACATAGGTTGTGAATGATTAAACAAACTATAGAAGAACTTCAGACCTTAGTTTGAACAATTCTGTTTAGGACGCTTTTATCAAGACAGCTCTCCCTTGCTCATGTAGCTAGAAGACTCAGACACTAGGAAGGCTCTTCTGAGATTGTAGGGGACAGAGTTTGTTGCATGTTGGAGTGAGTTGGGCAGCAGGAAGTTGGAGACCGGTGACAGGGTCATCAGGGGCCTGGGAAAGAACCTGCACATCACACCTCTCATGCATTTCTGCTGGGACTGTTAGTGCCAGCTGGTTTCCTATCTGGGCCTGGCCTAGCTATCAAGAAGTGGTGGTATTGTTGTTCTCCAAATACACCACATTTATCCATCTTTATACTGTTGGGTCTTTGCAAATGTCTCTTCTCCATCTTAGAGTTCTTCTCTCCCTTTTCTGTGTGTGAGCACTTATCCATCTTTTAAAAGCCAGCTCATAAATCCTCCAGCAAGAGGCTTCCTTTGACTCATGCATCACTTCCCATTTTGATTTCCTTGCTGCTGGTACTGGAACTGGTTTCTACCAGCTGATGAAAGCCAGTGTTTGCCTCTCTTCCTAACTCTGTGTCCAGTATGATCATGTTGGTAGCTTGAAGTTACCTCCGGTAGGGGTATGTTCACCACAGAATTTTGAAAATACAACCAATCAAGGCTTTTCACTGCCTAGTGAGCCTACTGTTAAACATTTACCAGTACACAACTGCCAATCCCTATTGCTGTGCATTTGCTTGGCTGTTCTGCTTATGAGTCTCTCTCTTGGGGTAATGAGTTTCTTGGAGGCAGGGACTACGTATTTTTTTACCTTTTCATCCCATGGATGCAGCAGAGCATGTGTTCCACTGTAGGTGGTCAGCAGGTATTCTTTTTTTTTTTTTAAATAAATTAGACAGAGAGCAAACACTGGAGGAATCTAGAGAGGGACCACATCAGGCTGTGTCGTAAGTCCAGAGGAGAGAACATCTGAATCTGGTGTTGGAGGGTAGTTGATAGTTATGGGCTGTGAGGAGGGGGAGGTAAGTGGGAAGCCCTGGGATATTACCAATTCCAGAGCAAAGCAAGTCTTGTCTGAGAAGCCTATGCACAACAGTGCGAATAGGAAAGTGAGGTTGGTCTGGTACCTTGATAGCCCTGAGGGAAGTGTTGCACTGAAAGATTTAGATATATACAAAGGACACAGCTCTGATGTGCTTCCTAGTTTCTATCATTACCAGTAACTGAGTGTTGACTGCAGCACTTATTAAATCCCTGCCTGCGGTCTAACTGCAGCCTTTGCTGCCTGTGCGATTTGACGCTGTCAGGACTGGAAGAAGAGCTGCTGAGCTAGGATCTTTTTAGAATGCAGTCTCGACGAGGCATGGAACTTAGTTTATTCACCTTAAAAATGAAGATGTCGGCTGGTGTGGTCTCTGATATGTTTCAGGGTTGTCAGTACAGATGCCAGGATGGGTGGAGCACCCTTTGAGTTGGCAGAACCCTCTCACTCAGTACCCCCACCTGGAGCAAAGGGGATTAGGCAGAGGAAGGTGAGGTGGGGGGAAGTGGGGTCCCAGGGGACGTGGAGACCGAAACTAGGTCTTCCACCTTACTCCTCTGTGGTCTCCCTCAGGTCTCTCCACGTTCATACAGGCTCCATTTGCTTGTGTGCGAAACGGGCACAAGATTTTCCCCAGTTATTTCGGGCGGAGGTCATCAAAGTGAAATGACATGTGCAAGGCGCCCTGTAGTGATCTCTAAGGGAGCTGTCCTTATTCCTGCTGCTTCTCCCTGAAAGGGTACTTACTGAGTGTGAGGATGAGGCCAGTGACCAGAGGCTCAGCTGGGGTACTTAGAAAAGGCTGTTCCTTAGGGACCAAGGTAGAGTCCTTTCTTATTTTTTTCATAAATTTTAATTTTGATTAGTACATGTATTTGCAGGACACAGTGACTACATTCACTGTGGGTTTCTGGTATATGTACATAACCCACCTTAATTCTTTTTACATCCTCTTTTCTGCCCTGTTTCTTGATCTCTTTCCCATTTGCAAAAGATCTCCCTGTTTCCTATTGTCTGTCTTTAATTTTGTCCTTTGATTTACTTATACTTTGAGTTTCTTTTATAAGGGGAACATTACATCATTTAAGCTTGTGTATTTGACTTATTTCACTTAATATTATGGTCTCAAGGTACACTTATTTTTCTATAAATGATTCAAATCTAGTCTTTATAGCAGAGTGATACTCCATGTATATAAAAACTACATTTTCTTTATCAGTTCATCTAGTGATGGGCATATAGGCCACTTCCAAAATGTAACTATCATGAATTATACTGCTATAAACATTGCTATGCATGTATCATATGATATGATGTCTTTAACTATTTCTAGAAGATACACAGAAAGGGAACAATTGAATTGAATTTCTATTTTTAGTTTTTTTGAGGAATCTTCATAGTGATTTCCATGGGGATTATATTAGTTTACATTCCTATCATCAGTGTAGAAGTGTTTCTTTTCCCCTGCAGCCTTGCCAACATTTGTTATTCTTTGATTTTTGAATGACAGCTATTCTTTCTGGAATAAAAATCTCAGTGTTGTTTTAATTTGCATTTCTCTAATTGTCAGCAATGATGAACATTTTAAAAATGTATTTATTAGTTAGTTGTATTTCTCTGTCTGAGTAGTATTTATTCATTTCAGTTGCCCATTTTTTGATTTGGTATTTTACTTGGGTGGTCTATTTTTTGAGTTTATCTAATATCTATTCTAGATATTAGTCCTCTGTATAAGGCATAGCTGGAATTTTTTTTTCCCCATTCTCTGGGTTACCTCCTCATTCTTCTGGCTGTTACCTTTGCTATACCAAAATTTTAACTTTGTAATAATCCTATTGAGAAAGCCCTTGAATAGGTCTATTACTTCAAGAATTTTACCTATTTTCATCTTCCAAAAGATTGTTTTTATTTCAGCATTTATATCTTTGATCAATTTTGATTTTAGTTTAGAACATGGTCAGAGATACGGCTGTAGATTCAGCTCTCTGCATGCGTACAGTCAGTTTTCCCAGCACCATTTGTGAAAGAGCTTACTCTTTTTCTTGTGTATGTTTTTTGTCTCATTTTGGCCCAAAGATCAGATGGCTGAATGTGTCTGGGTTTACTTCTGGGTCCTCTATTCTGTCTCATTGATCCACATGTCTGTTTCAGTGCAAGTACCATGCTGTTTTTATTACTGTAGCTTTGTAACATAACTTCAAATCTTGGATTGTGATAGCTCCTGCTTTGCTCTTATTGCCAAGGATTGCTTCTGCTATTCTGGGTCTTTTCTGGTTCCATGTGAATTTTAAGACTGTTTTCTATAGTTCTGTGAGAAATGCTGTTGGTACAGTGTTACTTTGGTTTTCTTACTTGGTAGGTTTTTTTTTTTTTGCCTTAATATCATTGTTAGTTATTAAATTGTTCAGAGATTTTGGTCCAGTTTTTATAGTTCATATGTGTCTAAGAATCTATCCATTTTTTCAAGGGGTATTATTTACCACTCAAATCTACTCAATTTAGCTGGGTTGGGCCCTATCACTGTCCTGCAAGAATAGAATTTGTACTCGTTATAGTAGTGTGAACAGAACCAACCATACATTGATCATAAATATTAAAATTTGTTTTGATAGTTTCACCTTTTTGTCAATACCTCTTATAACTAAATTATAATCCTCTCTGTAGTTCATCTGGGATATGGAAGATGGTAGGAAGGAGAGAAGAAGTGGGAGAGAAAAGGGATATGTCAGTAGTGAGAGAGATGAGAGAAATGGTCAATGGGTAAAAAATAGAAAGGAAGTTAGAATTATTTTTATAGCTAGGTGAAGGGCTAATGTTGAGGCAGTTTTTGAGTGTATTTGTCTAAGTAAGGAGAAGCGTGCAGGTATGTGAAAGTGTATTTAGGCCCTGAGGGAGGTTGTGAGATTGTTGCAACCTGTTAATATAGTTGTAGGTAGTTTTGCTTGGGTTCTCTAAGCCCACTTTTATTAAAGGGTTAGCCTGACATGCCCGTTATAGCACTGTTTAGTTCTTATTCTCTACTGCAGTCATGCAGGGTCCTGTTCTAAATATGCCACTGGACAAGTGGAGAGGAGATTGGGAAAGGCAGTGTGGTGAGAAAATGAGGAAAAGAGGGGAAGAATGAATAGGAAGAAAAGAAAGTACAAAAAAAAAGGAAGAAGCACTTTATAAAAGAGGCAGTGTATCAAGGGGGGAAATCTTTTTTATATTAAAAATTAAGAAAACTAACAGCACAACAATGAAGACAAATTCAAAACAACACAAAAACGATATGATAGGAACATGATAGGAATTAACAATGGTTGCTACATTGCATACTGTTATCTTCAGTGAAGTTGCTCAGTAAGGGGGGAGAATCTTAAAGAATAAAGTAAAATTATGAAACAATACCAATAAAGAAGCAAGAGCAAGTTGAAAAAATAAATAAAAAAAGAAAGATAAAAATGAAAATAGAAAAGAAAAAAGCAACCAAGGTGACCCAAATCAAACACACAAACAAGAAAAAAAAACCCTCTAGAAACCAAAATAAAAACAAATAAAAACAAAAACTTTCACAGTTGTTACAGCATTAACCCAGAGGAACCACACAGCTCTCTACACTGGAGTCACAGTCTGATTGCAAGCAGCTAAGCAGTTTCCCATGTGGACCTGCCAGTTGCCTGAAGCAGGGCTGTCATGCTTTCTGAACTCAAGCTCAAACTATGCTCTGAGCGTGACCAGCTGCATACTTCTGTGAACCAAATGCCTCAGTGGGTTTATGGGGAAAGATATGTGGTGTAGTTTGCCTAACTTCTGGTTCTCCAGTCTGTTGAGTTCTCTCAGGGACCTCACATTCTTTCACTCCCTTCATTGGCTGGTAAGTGTCACAATCATCTCTGTCTTCCCTCCACAAGTTTTCCTTGCCAGGCGTGTGGCCAAAAGCCCTCTGGCTCAGGGGCCATTCACTGTGTCTTTACCCATAGACATCTATCTGTCTCAGGCCCAGCTACAGACCCTAGGGCTGCCCCCAGGCTCAGCAGAGGCCCCTCTTTGCCAGTGTGGAGTTGTGTCCAGGACCCTTTGCCATCTCACGTCTTTTGGGTATGCGGAGAGATGGTGGGAGGGCATCTGCCTTGTTCATTTGCCCTCCAACCTGGACCCACCCCAGTCTCTGTGCCCTCTCTTCACAGGTCTTCCCAACTCCATTCTCTACTCTGCATTCTTGCCTGTAGCAGTCTCAGATGCCCCTGCCCTTTGCAGTTCCCGGCTAGGAGGTGCTGGGAGCTCCCTTCCTTCACTGGGAACCTGCTGGTGATTGTGGATAGCATGCTGAAGGTCCCACAAACTGAGCGCTCCTGTTGTATGTGGAGGAGTGGTGGAAAGGGTGACTTATTTTTTTTCTGTGTTGGCAGGTCTTCTCTCTCCCCATAGTCTCACTGTGTGCAGGCACTATGGTGCTATTATTTTCAGGATGCGTATGATGGTGTTTTGTTTGGTCTTGTTCTCCTGCTTTCAGATTTTCTGAATTCCTGGCTTACATGTGCCTTATTCGGCATGCCTGATAGGGAAGTGAAATGATTATTAGTTCCTTCCATCAGCCAGTCTGTCACTGAAGGGCTGGCTCCCTCCCTCAGTTCAGTCCTCCCCTAAGATGATGGCTGTGCCTGTCCAGGGGTGGGGTGTGCGCCGCTGCGATCCAGGATTTGTCTGGTTTTCCCTCACACATCCCAGACATTGGGCTTTGTGCCAGGTAGATTGTCTGTTCATCTATTTTCCCACACCAGACTTTATCTTTTGTTCCGTCTCAGGGTATCTGCTTTTCTCCAGTATTAATTCAAAGACTCTTGCTGTCAGCCCCTACGTGGCCACCCCCTTCATTCTTGTGAGTCTTCAAGCACCGAGAGCCCTCTTTCTGAGATGGAAGTGCTGATATCAGATTTGATCATCACACACTGTATATACATGGATGGAACTGTCCTACTGCACCCTATAAATACACACAAACAAAATTTTGGAAAAAAGAAATATCCATTTTGTGTGTGAGGGAGTTGAAGCTCATATCCTAAAACCGTTTCCACCAGCCCTGTTGTGAATGGCTGGCTAACACCTCTACGGAAAGGAGCTGAGGGCCAGCTGAGACCAGGGATGGAGAAGGAACAGGGGTTCCAGGGGGTGGGGATGGCTGGAGTTGGACTTGTAGGCCGTAGGTGAGGGTGCATGGTCAGGTGGTAAGAAGCACCTAGGAGATTTTTAAAAATTTTATTACCACAGTGTTGAAAATTCTGGACATTTTCTGTAACTTCTACAGAGTGAGAGAAAGGGGAAACTTGTTTTGTGCTGGAAACTGGGCTGAGTGCTACACACATCACTGATTTCACAGCAGTACTGCTATTTTCCCCACCTCAAAGATAAGGAATTGAAGGTTAAAAGGGGTAGGTAACCCTTCTAAGGTCAAAAGCTAATGAATGGTGGGGTGGGGCAGGTCCATGTGAGTTGGGAAAATCCACATCCTTTACTACTACATAAAACTAGTTCATCATGCAAGGGTAACTAGTCACTATATCCTCTCCCCTAAACAGAGAATTCCTCAGGATTTTTTACACTGGGGCACTTTTTATACAGGGGCAGAGGGAAAGGCGAGGGAAAGAAGACCCAAGGGACAGAAGAGGCCCCCGGCCCAGTATGTGAAAGCTCGCAGTTCCTCCCACCTTTCAGAGAAGGCCAGTTCTGCTGGAATCCACCCCAGAAACTTCCCTCTCAGTATCTTTTCACTCCACATCATCAGAGTAGGTGATAAGGAGCCATACTCTGCAGCCCCCTGAAGAGACCTGGACTGACACGTTGCTCCCATCAAGCCCAGGCCAAGGGCTCCAAGCTGCTGCTGAAACACCTGTAAGGGAACCCAAACCAGCCGCTACTAAGCTTCTTGCAGATCTGACCTGCGTCCTGCCCTCTTCTCTGCCTGGCAGGTCTCCTTTCTCTGGTTTTCAGGGGAGTCCAGGGAGACTGCTCAGCCCTTGGCAGACCCATGTCTAGTTGTTAGGACAGTGGCAAAGTGTGGTTTCCAGGGTAATGTAACCAGCTGGCCTGCTTTCCTGGGATGGTCCCTAATTTGCTCTCTAGGGAGCTCCAAACAGGCCAGGGCTCCTAAGGGGGCTACGATCCAAGGCCTGTGGCTGGATGAGGGTTTGGTGGTGGAACCTTCTGCAGGATCTGGGTTATGCAGAAGAACAGTGGGGGACACAGCAGAGCTCAGTCTCCTGGCTGCTAATCTGGTGAAGGAGGGAAGCAGTGCAGGAGGATCCAGGAGAAGGGTTTCTGTTGAGTAAATCAAGTCCTGGGGTGTGGAACTGGTGAAATCCAGCACACTTAGCCTGACGGCTTCCAACAGCACCTGCAATTAGCAGCCTGCACTGTGCACTCCCTGTTTCTTTGCCAGCTCCTCTCATTCTCTTGGTTGCACGTGTTCATCTGGTCCCCGCCTTGCCATCTTCCCTGCCACCCAGAAGACCCAGCTGTCTGCCTCCCAGCCCTCTCACTGCGGCTGTGACCTGCTCTGGAGGGGAGGCTGCAGACACCTGCATTGTGGAGGGACCCTTTTGCCTTCTACTGACCTCCCCCTAAACCCCATAACATTTCCGGTGGGGACAAGCCAAGGCCTCCCCTGAGTCTTCTTGCTCAGTGCCAGCTCATTGCCTGTGTCCCTGCCACTGTCCCTAAATAGCAGGATAAGGGCCCCTGAAACTTATCCCTAACAGTGCTGCAGAAATTCTCAGCTCTCTCCAGCACTGACACATGAAAGAGGATGTGAGCTGGGTTTCTTCTAAGTGTGTGTGTGTGTGTGTGTGTGTGTGTGTGTGTGTTGGGGGTAACAGGATTCCCTGTCCTTTCTGCTTTGTGAAATACAGACTCCTGGGACATGGAGGAAGTAGGGGGCCACGTCTTTTCCTCACCTCCCCCCGATAATCTGTTCCCTTCCTCCTCTCCCTGCCCTCATGGCACACCGCCACATTCACACAGCCCTCCTCTTCCGGGGCCAGCCCACCTACCATCTCCCCTGTCTGGGGTGTGAGCTGACCCCCAAGAGCATCCTGACGCTTCAGAGACCTCTCTACCCACGCCTGGCGTGCACCTGGGGAACAGTGGCTGGGAGGGCACAGCCAGTCAGCACGCTGGTTGAGCAACGTTGTGTGCTGAAGCCGCTTTTGGGAGCCAGGGCCTGAGGCAGGTGGTGAGGAAAACAAGGAAGCAAGATCAATTCAGGATAGGGTGTCTAGACACATGTGGGTCATGAAGCCCCAAGAGAACCTGTGAGAGATTTACTGCCTGTCCTCAGGGAAACTGCACCTCCCAGGGCAGCACCCAACTGGGCAGGAACTGCCCAGAGCCCAGTGGTGGCTTCCCTATGGATGCTCCAGGGAGTCCTGCTTAGGAGCCCAGGTGGGGGTTTTATAATCTGAGACCTCTAATCTTGGCTCACACCTTGAAAGTTGGGGTAAGGAAAGAAGGGGAAACGGAGGTAGAGCAAAGGAGCGCAGGTTAAGAGAAAATGGGCCGCTGCTGGGATTGTCTTTCCTGCAAAGAGAGTCTGGAGTGGAAAGCCTTGGGAGGGGAGGAGGAAACGTGGAGAGGAAGTGGGGGGGGTGGGCAGACCACAGCGTCAGCCATTTGGGGCCCACAGAGACACGTGGAATCTCTGTGGCGAACACGACAAACTTTTATTCTGGGTACCAGCTCTGGGGGACTGCAGAGAATCGCTCCCTTTCTCAGTTTCTCTCTTATGTAATAATTCTCCTTTCTGGAAGTTGTTAGAAAAGGAGACAGGGAAAGTAAAAACAAATACACTCCTAGTAAGGAATGAAGTGTTTGAATGAGAGGAGCTGAAGATCCCACTGAAGGGGCCAAAGAGAGGTGGATAAGCTGCTTTCGTCCCCTCTAGTGGGAAGGTAACTTAAGATGCAGTGTCTTCGGCTCCAGTGGGAGGGCCTCCTGGGAGGCCTGCTCTGTCAATCCCGATGCACCTTTCTGATCTCAGTGTGGATGGAGCTTGTGCTTTGTTAGCATCAATGCAGACCAGGGTCCTGGAAACACTGGTAAGAGCCTGGCTTCATGTATTGGCCTGAACAAGCCTACCATAAGAGTCCCAAAGAAAATTCTGACTCTAACATTTCACTCTTACCAGAGAAGCACTGTTTCTACCAGAAGTGAATGACATGGAGTTAAGCCTTCCACAGAGAGAAGCCCAGGCACCGTCTGGGAGACTCAATAACATTCACGGCTTTGGGCCTGGCTTGGAGTGGTAGGGACATCATACTGGAGCATGAAACCCCAAAGGGACTGGGTGTCGAGATAAATGCCAGAAACAGCACAGGGGCTTCTCCCCAATGAGAAGGGAGGAGAACCTGGGGAATTTCTATGCCCAGAGATTCCAGTCTTTTTGAACTTTCCTCAAACTTCCCTGGTGCCAGCATGGAACCCCAAAGGAGTTCTGGGCAGCCCTGGTGCCCAGGGAAGAGAAGAGAAAGGATTAGAGGAGAAGCTGCTGAGTTAGATCTGAGCTGCTTCTTTAACATTTGGGGGAGGTAGAATGATACTCCAAAAAGACCACTCTGTATCATCCCTGTTTCCAGGCAGCTTTGAACAAACAGAGGGAAGACCCCATTGAGGACACAGTGCAGAACCAAGGTGTAGTGAAAAATATCTTCTTGGGGCCCATCTGCCCAGTTTGCAGGAGGTTCTCAGTCCTGGCTGGTAACTAAGTCCCTTGGTCATTTGGGTGGCCCCTGGCTGTCTTCCCCTTCCTGTCTCTGTTCGGGTGCTGTTTCCACCTCTGTCCCTGAGTAAGGAGTTGTGGAAGCAGGGTCTAGGTTAGCAGTTCTGACTCCCGGCTCCCTCCAGAGCTGCCTCTGTTCACAGGAATTAGCTGTTGTGTCCTGGAGGAGCAGACATCTGAACCTCGATAAGATTTCCCCTCTTTATTTCAGTGCCTCTATGTCCTAGAGGAGAAAACTAAAGGACAGAAGGGTGGGGCGCTGACCTCAGAGTGGTTGGGTGTCAGGTGGTTGCTGGGCTGCAAGTGTGATGAGGCTCCTCTGCCTCCTCTTCAGGTGGCCTTCCCAGCACTGATGGTTTCCAGCCCCTGATGCACAGGTCGGAGAAGGGGGCCCAGCAAAGGAGGTGACTGACCCACCAAGGTGACACGGTTGATTTCTGAGAGAGGAACTAAGCTTGACTCCTAAACATACTTCACAGGCTATGACACAACTTTCCTTATAAAAGAACTATGAAATGTACTTCTTTGCATACCCGATGGGCTATAAAGTGTGCCTATGGCTCATAAAAATATAATTTGGTCATAAATTTAATGTATCCCAAATGAATGACTATACTAGCACTATTAAACATTAACTGCTTAATTAGCACTTATTTCATTTGTTTTTTGGATTTCAAAGGCTTTTAAGGAAGAATTTAGCAGGCCCATAGTTTCTGATGTAGGAAAAAAAAAGTTACCTGGAGTTTTTGAGCCCTTCCCTCCCCTTCCCTTCCCTTCCCTTTCTGTTCCTTTCCTTGATAAGAATCCTTGTAGCAAGCAAGTTGTCCACAATCATGCCTTATGACCATTCCTTCCAAAATGAGGACCACATGTCTTGAGTCTCTCCAAGAATTCTGTTGTTAGGCTAATGAGCAGGAATTGTTTGGATTTGGTCTTTTAAAATTGTTTTGATGTTTATTTTAGCTCTCATTTTTGGGATGGTCTTTTACTACATAGCTTCTGCTTAAAATCATCCCTATTGAACCTGACACAAGAAGCCTTGAAGGAAGTGAAAGAACTGACATGCAGGTGGGGGCCGCACCAGGTGATGGGAGGATGGGGAGGGAGGTAAGGCGGGGGCTAACTGTGCCTGATGGTGCTCTCTGGGCACTGCTGGCAGAAGGTGAGCTGAAGAGCAGTAAGGAGAGGCACTGGAAGTGAACTGTGACTGTCAGAGGCAGCAGTGCTGTATCTAGTTAGTAGAATGGTTCCCCAAGAGTGAGGGGTGAGGCAGGAAGGGGGCAACACCTGCAGAAATCAGCTGAGTGGTGTAATGAGGATGTCTGCTATGATCTGAAGTAGTGGCCAGGATGGGATGGAGTATTTGACAGCTAGTTGGTCCTGCTGGGTTTGAGTGGCTCCATAGATCACGGCCCAAAATAAAATACGGGTGCTGGAATGGGAGGAGAACTTGGTCCAGGAAACAGCTCGTCTGGAACAAGAGTCGGAGTGGAAGTGTTCAGAGGATCCTTTTGCATTCTCTCTGTGAATGAAGACCTCGCACCACACACATCAGTGAGATGCCTCTCTAGTATCATTAACTGGACAGCACTTCAGCAAAAGTACACAAGCCCCAGTGAATTGTGTGATGCCAAACTGAGTTAATCACGCTGTGGATTGGTTCCCCTAGGAAGAAGCCTAGAATGTGTAATTTTCTGCCCAGATCTTCTGGAGCCCAGCTAGAAACTCAGAGCTACACGTGACAGCAACGGAAAGGAAGTGGCATTTGTTGGGTACCTATTGCGAGCCAGGCGCGGTGCTCGGTCTTCCTTCAGTGCTGTGGTTATCACCATTTCCTGGATTGCTTCATTCATTCACTCAACATGTGCTGAACACCTGCTGGGCCCCAGTAGGACCACATCGCCGCCTGCTCCTCCTTTCTGGGGTTGACATTGTTTCTGAGCAGTGGGCACACCCTTTTTTGGTGATAAAAGCCTGGCAGGAATCACCTGGAATCTCATCCTTCCACAGTGAGTTCTGCACAGTGGGGAGGCGATTGGTAGCTCATGCTGCAGGCAGAACCAGCTGCCTGCCAGCTGGGCTTCTCAGTTACAACCAATTTGGTCAGCGCCCCTTAAAACCAACAGCAGCAAGTTTCACTGTAAGAAAACAAAATAAAAATGTAAAATGCTAAAAAGGACATGTTAAGTAGGGAAAAAGGGGATTCCCTGGGCTGACACAGGGAACTGGGTCAGGGACTGGGACTTTACAATGAATAAGCAGTTTGAAAATAGTTGTTTACAAAAAAATGCCCTGAAGGCTGATATTGAGCAAGTGGCTCCTGTTGGGAGCTTGTCATCCTCCTGTTCCACCTTCCCTTAGAGCCATGGGAGCTGGGGAGCTCTCTAGAGTAGCACTTTGGAACAGCTGGGAGTTGGCAGCTAGGGTGGAGGTGCTGATCAACTGCCTTTCTGGGCCCTGCTATTGCTGACCTGATGAACAGCTCATTTTGAGCTCTTGTGTCCTAACTTTTCTTAACATGCTTAGACGCTATGGATTATGGTCCCCTGGAACAGCACCCTGAATGCAGCAGCAGAGGTTGGAGGAGGAAGGTTTTGGTCTCCTTTTATTTTTGCTTTTTTAACATGCACACCCTTGGTTTCCATTTTGAGATGGTCTGCTGAATCGGATGCATTGAGTCTTTGGGAAGGAGAGACAGGGCTCTCAGTTCCCAGAGGGAGCCTGATCAGGTACAGGTGAGACAGAAACCTCAGACAATTCCCCAGTGGGACCTCTGGGAAACGAGAGGTTGCAAAGATGCAGGGCACTGCTATCATCATATATAGCAGGGAGGCCCTACAATTCCAAACCAAAACCCATTGAAATGACTCTTTTCATCATAGACTTATTCCCTGAATGACTATTCTGTGCTGAGGAGATGGAAGTTCTAGTAAAGGTCAATATGACCCAAACTCTGTCCTGCAGAAGTCCAGCCACATGACTCATTGCAACAGGAGGACTGTGATGATGTGGCTGTGAGGAGGGTTGACCTGCTGCTCAGGAAGGAGAGGAGTGGGGAAATTTATTCCTGCCCAGAGAATCTGGTGTCAGCATCCATGCCCATGTGAGAGTTAAATTATTTTGGAGTGGCTCAACAGTTAACCCCCTCTTTACTTAATGCTGGAGGCTCAGGTTTTTTTGCTGTGCTGGCCAACAGAGGTGCTTTTGAAAACTTGTCAGAAGCATTTAGGGTCTTGGGTTTGCTGGCAGCTCAGTGATAAAAAGCAGGAAAGAGGGGTTTTGTTGCATAGGATTTTTATTCTGAGAGACAGAAAAGCTTAAAACTTCAGACCAACAGGCCAATATCCTGGTGGAACAGTGGGGATCCAAGATAAATGTTCTCCTTGTACAGATTATGAAATTGAGGACCATGGTGAAAGTGAGAGGAAAAATCCCTGCCAGCCCAAGATTCTTCATTCTCATTTCACTCCTTTAAAGAATGCAAAGCGTATTATTTGGAAAAGTACATTGAGATTATATAAAAGGTGAAATTAAAACAAAATCTGGAAATAAAATGTTATATAACATCTACGTTGCATTAATTCTGCCTTCCGCATTTCAAGGGAAGAGATCTGTCCTTCAGCTTGACTTTTGCCAATGGTCTAGAAAGTGCAGCGAGTAGGAAAGGAGACCAGGCATGAAAGCACAATTAAAATGCACTAAAACATGCAACTGAGTGCCTGGTACAGGCCTGGGGCATAGCAGATGCTCACTAAATGTTTGCTCCTTCCCTTCACGAAGGGATTAAGACCCTCCTGAAGCTGGCATGGCCTCAGCCTAGTCACGATGGAGTAATGGACAATTAGGGTGTGGCTCAGATACCCATAGATAATGACACACTGGAGTTTGGATTGAGGCTCTCTCTAAAGCTTTTAGCTTTCTGGGTTATTTGCATGACTCCGATCGTATAAGTGAGGTTGTAAAAAAATCAAGCACACACATGAATTTTCTTTGTTCAGCATTTTATTTTATTTATTTATTTTTTTTTTACCACAGATCAAATAACATAACTAGTTCCCTGTTCTCTATGCCCATTTCCACCTGTGCCATGTGCTTATGACATGGGGTTAAAAGCTTGTTATGGTGGGGGAGTGTGAAGGTAAATAAAATTGTTTGAGTTTTGCTGTCGAGTAGCATTTGCATGGTGGGTACACTATCTTCCCCCTCCCTCCTTCTTTTCTGTTCCTTCTCCTTTCTCATCCTCTTCCCCTTTCCCCTTTTCTTCATTCTCCCCCCTCCTCTTCTTCTTCCTTCTCCTCCTCCTCTTCCTGATCTCTTGCTTTTCCTCCTTCCTTCACTTTTTCATGAAGAAACTAAGTATTAAAGAAGACTATTAATTAGTCAACATCATTTTTCTAAAATACAACAAAACTCGGACTTAAGCCCAAAACTTCTGTGTTTTCCATCTTTATGCCAACTTTGTGCTAAGGCTCTGAACATATGGGTTCTTGTGTTAGTGGTGCCTTCCTGCAGTACATGGTTAGAGTCAACAGAAGAGAAAATAACATGCCAAAGGTAAACAGAAAAGGAAATATCTTGGCCTCATTCAAAAGAATGATACCTAACATTTACATTGCAAGGCATGTTTTTCAAAGTACTTAATAGGAATTTCCTATTTTATAGCTAAGAAGACACTCAGAGTTTAATTCAAGGCCATACAACCAATAAATGGCAAAACTGGAACCCAAGCCCAGAACTTCTGACTTTCAATTCTCTGTTACTCAAAGATGTCTTTCCCACATTCTTAGGCAGAGGAGTGACTGTGGCTGTGTTTGGATGTGAGTGTGTTCTGATTTGGTGAATCTGGCTAGACCGGGTGAGTCTTCTGATGTTCATACGTCCCTGCCTGGCAGTGACGAGCTTGCCCCCCTGGCTGCTTCACGGAGTCACCGGGCCCTACATAGTTACTGAGAGTAAGTCAGTCTACATGTGGATCTTGCTGTTATGTAAAGTCTTTGATGGCAGCCTTCATGGAGTTACGTCAGACCCACAGAACCAGGAACAGAGAAACACTCCTTATATTCCATTTACTTTCTGCATGAAAACCCACAAGATGAAGGACAGTTTTAAGTCAGCTTGCCTCTGACAAGGTGCTGATTTGCCCACATCACAGTCTTCCTCTGTAGCATCTCTTATTATGCAGAAGTTCTACCTAGGACAGAGGAAGAGCAAGCAGAGCCATGAGACAGGTCTTAAGAGAATCCCCAAACTGTCCTTGTCATCCTTGACTTGGGCCAGTAAACCTAAATAGGCCTGGATGATAGCCAGGCTCTTGTGGGTTGGTCCAAAGCAGGGAGCAGCATTTTGCAGAAGGTCTTTTTCTCAGGTTGAGAAACCAAATCTTAATCTCCTCTTCTGATGATTGTACAAAAATCAAATTGCTTGACAGATGCAGAGATAAACAGGAGAAGTTTGCAATCAAAGCAAGTTCTGGAATGGAGCTGATCAGTCGATTTTTAATGGCTATTAGCTTGATAATCACTCACCAAGAATAGCTTCCAGGAAGACCAAACCCACACATAAACGGGCCCACACCCAGGTACACCAACACCTAGTGAGAAGTATATAAGTGGACCCTTACAGTCTCCTGACAACACATTTCAGTCTCCAGCTTTGGCTCTCATCAGGAACCTTTGACTTTCTTCACTGTACAAAGGCATCATGAGTTGTCAGATCTCCTACAAATCTCGAGGAGGAGGAGGAAGAAAAGGAGGAGGAGGATTCCGGGGCTTCAGCAGCGGCTCAGCCATAGTTTCTGGAGGGAGCCGGAGATCGACCTCCGGCTTCTCCTGCTTGAGCCGCCATGGCGGTGGCGGTGGAGGCTACGGTGCAGGCGGCTTTGGCAGTCGGAGTGTTATTGGCCTTGGAGGGAGCAAGAGCATCTCCATTAGTGTGGCTGGAGGCGGCAGCGGCTTTGGTTCCGGTGGTGGATTTGGTGGAAGAGGAGGTGGCTTTGGAGGCTTTGGAGGTGGCAGCAGCTTCAGAGGAGGCAGTGGCTTTGGAGTCGGTGGTTTCGGTGGAGGCGGCTTTGGAGGAGGCGGCTTTGGAGGAGGCCGCTTTGGAAGTGGCGGTGGACCTGGAGGTTTTGGGGGTCCTGGTGGCTTCGGGCCTGGAGGATTCCCTGGTGGAGGCATCCATGAAGTCTCTATCAATCAGAGCCTCCTGCAACCCCTCGACGTAAACGTAGACCCAGAGATCCAGCGGAGAAAGTCTCACGAGCGGGAACAGATCAAAGCTCTCAACAACAAATTTGCCTCCTTCATCGACAAGGTGAGTTAGAAGTGGCTCCTTCTGGCTTCCAGGGCTTGTTGAAAAGGAAACCATACAGATTAATCCCTTTTAGGAGCCCCTGGAGTGGCCATTGCAGCCTGGGTTGTTTACAAATCCCAAATGTGAAAAATGCTGGGTGTGCAGGATGTTTCTGTAACAGTCTGTAGTTAGGAATCACTTGTCTCTTTTATTTTTTCAGTCCCAATATTTATAGAAAATTCTGACCCAATTATAGAAAAATTGGTATAGGCAAGTAATGAACCCAGCATGTCAGGTCATGTGATAGCAGATTTTGAAAGGGATTGGTAAGATATTGTCTTCCTCAGGAGTTTTTTCCTTCTTTGGAAAGTTATTACTCTATTAAATTCTGTGAAGTGGAACTTAAAATATCCACTTGAAATTCCAGCCTCCAAGAGAAACATTCTCAATTTGCAAACCATAATGTCTTTAATGGTGTCACTTTGGGTGTTACTGGGCTTTCTCCTATTTCAAGGCAGAGAAACCTGTCTTGTTTGAATTGCATAGGAATTTATAGGGCTCTTAAAACCAGCCAAAGAGCCCTGCCCTCCAGGACTCATACTCAGGATCCTGGGTTGCAGTTCTAGCAGATACCTGCTTTTAGTTTGCCCCAGAATTTATGGCACACTGGCAGGGATGCAACTAAGAACAGGGAGAGAAATGGCCTGGAGTCTTGGGAGCAGCTGTAAGCAAAGCAGTGGGTGTGAAGTAGGAGAGTTCTGCGCATGTAGAGAGTCAGCGGTAGCATTAGGAATTCTGTGCACGCAGAGCACCAGTGGTAGCATTAGGAGTCCATAGAACTTTCCAAGTGTGAAGGCAAGGAGCTCAGGAGCTCTTCCAGGCTCCCTCTGGCTGTTGTGGATGAAGCTTTGTGACTGCCTTCTGTGCCCAAGCAGCACCAGAGCTGCCCGATGCAGGTGTCTTGCTAGTGTGAAAGGTGGCCGGGGCCTTATGTGCTCTTCCTCCCCTCATGGCAGGTGCGCTTCCTGGAGCAGCAGAACCAGGTACTGCAGACCAAATGGGAGCTATTGCAGCAGATTGTTGTGAGATCCCACACCATCAACCTGGAGCCCATCTTCCAAGCCTACATCAGCCAGCTCCAGAAACAGGTGGATGTGCTCAATTCAGAAAAAAATGCCCAGGAGTCAGAGCTGAACAATGTGCAGGACCTTGTGGAGGATTATAAGAAAAAGTAGGTGGCCGAGTAAACCCTGAGTGGAAATAGATACCAAACAGAACCAGCCAATCACTCATCTACCATTTGCATTTGTGTTGTAAAGGGGCTTGGCAGCTGCATATGCATTGTTTATTTATGAGGAGAACATGAAGTTTCAGAGATCTTATTTCTTTTTACTTGTTTGAGAGTTAACTTCTAAAAATCCATTCTCATCTGGGGTATGAATTTTGATGTTTAATATGCCTGGAGAATGGGCCATTTGGGATGAATGCAGTAGAAAAAGGAAAAGAAAAAAAAAGACCCAGAACCAATCTTACTGTTGTATCATTTTGGCCCCAACAGGTATGAGGATGAAATCAACAAGCGCACATCTGCTGAGAATGATTTTGTGACACTTAAAAAGGTGAGCACAGGCATGCCATGGCCGGGGTGGGGATCGGGGCATGTCACATGACACTGTGCCCAGATAGACACGCCGGAAAACAGTGGTAAGTACACATAGCAGCAGCCAGAGAAGAGGATGAGATATGCCTGTCTCTGGTTCTATTAGGGCAAAAAGTCTCAACAGTTTGATCTGAAGATGATCTTCTAAGATGTTCTGCATACTTGCCAGAGCCCTACTGTCACTTCCCCATGTAAAGCCTATATTAGATCATAAGAAATGCAGACACAGAAAGCACTTTATTCTTCTTTGAAAGGGTTGGGGAGGAATGAGACTTTCCTCTTTTCTTTTTTTTTTGTTTTTTTCTTTTTGAGACAGGGTTTCACTGTGTAGTTCAGACTGGCCTTGAGCTCATTTTGTAGCCCAGGGTGGTCTTGAATTCACAACAATCCTCCTGCCTCAGCCTCTCAAGTGCTGGGATTACAGGTGTGCACTACCATGCCTGGCTGAGACTTTCCTTAGAATGCCTGCTTATAGTTGCTGTTGGTTGAGCTGGCATAGGGTTGAGCAGAAGGCCTGAAAACATGGCTTCTCAACTTGGTTCTTACAAAGGACTCATGTATAATCTGAGAACCCTCAGGAAAGGTGGGGTGAGCAGACAAGATGGGAGGGTTGAGGACTGTGGAAGGGTACACAGAGGCCTTTGGACCCATTGAGTAAGCATACTATGTTTCAGACAGGAGGGAAAGACTGTTTAGAAAAGCTTGGTCCCATGCAAGTGCTTTGGGTTACAGATGGGGCATAAGCAGTGTGCATGGTCAGAGGCAGAGGGTACTTTGGAAAGCAGCTAATGGGAACTGGGTGGAGAAGAACAGCAGAGAAGCTGGGACCCTTAGGGGGAACCAGGCAAGGTAGGGGGCATGTGTTTCACCAGAGGCCCTGGACCTTCTATGCAGGATGTGGACCGGGGCTACCTGAACAAGGTGGAGCTGCAGGCCAATGTGGACACACTGACACAGGAGATTGACTTCCTGAGAAGGCTCTATGAGGAGGTAAGGAGATTTTTCCTAGACAGATCTATACTTCCACACTTCCCATCAAGTCCCACCCACTTGGTGAAAAAGTGATAGAAATGGGGCTTAGGGGCTGGCGGATTTCCACTAGCCAACCTTCTCACCCACTAGCCGGGGAGGAGGTATATCGCACAGGCATTAGGGGAGAGGAATTTTTCTCCTTTGATGTCACAGGAAGTGAGATTCAGGAAACACTGGATCAAGTTCCCATCCTTCCATCTCCCATAGGTCCACCTCCCCTTAAGAAGGGACCTATTCTATATGTCACATGCTGCTCAGGTCAAAATGCACTGTCTCCCCACCTCATGGGACTAAGGGTACACATAATTTCTGAAATAGGATGTAAAATTTAAGGTATTAAATGGAGCATGGACCAGCTTTCTGGGGGCATTTACTGGTGTTAGTGGTGAAGACAGCTAAGCAGTAGGCTCAGAAGTATGGATCTCCCTCTCCCTTCCCTTCAGTTCTGAGGACAGCCTTGCTAGAGGCTGTGAAATAATGGTGATGTCACTTTTCATTCCACTTAGGAGATGTTTGGTCTGAGAGTCTGTGTGTTTCACTACCACAAGGTGGGGAGGCCTCCTCACTACCTGGAGTGTGGGCAGAAAGTCATGGCCAGATCTCATTATGTGTTGTAGGAGTTGTCCCAGATACATGAGACTATCACGGAAACCAACGTTATCTTGTCCATGGACAACAATCGCAGCCTGGACCTGCAAGGCATCATTGCTGAGGTTCAGTCTCAGTACGAGGATATTGCCCAGAAGAGCAAAGCTGAGGCTGAGGCCGTGTACCAGAGCAAGGCAAGTACAGGAGAAGCAGGGGCAGCCCCAGCTCCTCACAGCAAACCAGGCTTCATCCCCAGTCAGGGTGTACACAGTGGGATTGCTGGTGTGTTTCACCAGTGAAGTTGGGTATCATTCTCAAGAGAGTGTGAAGAATGGCCCCAAGTTCTAGGGAAGGTGTGAGATCATCGTCAGTGTCCCATGAATATGACCACCAGTTGCCAGTCCTTCCTTAGCTGAAGCCAAGCTTGTCCCAGGCTGGAGGCCCCTGTGACCTGTCTTCCCTTCCCCCCATTAGTATGAGGAGCTACAGATCACTGCAGGGAAACATGGAGACAGCTTGAGAGTGCTCAAGATGGAGATCAGTGAGCTGAACCGCATGATCCAGAGACTTCAAGGGGAGATCTCACATGTGAAGAAGCAGGTGAGGCCTGATCTGTACAGTAAGACCAAATCTACTGGTTGAGTGGGGGTTGGGTGGAGTGGGTGGTGGTATCTCTGAGTGTATGTGTGTGTGTGTTTGTGTGAAACTGATGTTCGCAGCTAAACATAATGTAAGGCTATAATATTTATAGTGGTCTAAGGGACATTCTAAAAAAAGGATCAGCAAGGGAAAAGAACTGTGCTCACTTTTTGGTTGTCTACACAAGCAAATCGAGCACAGGTTAGTCTGACTTGCTGTGGATTTCAGATGTAGTTTTCCATTTGTGTGCGGCACAGGCTCTGGGCAGCATCCACCTGGGTTCATGGAGGACATCAAGTGTTTTAGGGAGCTGATCTGGGGCTGGTCATTTCTTGGGGCAGAAAATGAGGGGCAGTGTAGGCTCCAGAAGCAGGAGAATTTCTGCAAAACAGCCCACATAGAGTGCCTTCATTTGCTTCTATAAAGTGGGATAACGTCCCGACCCTGTGTTGTGAGGGTCAAGGCTATCCTTGGGAGCTCTGATGGGCCCAGACAAAGGGTAAATGTGAAGAAGAGGTCCTGGAGACAGCAGCAAGTCTTAGCTTAGTTGTTTGCAACATCCGTTAGCCCCAGGAGTGTCCAACACCTTTGGGGCCGGTGATTCTGGCCTTCCACACTGAACATCTCTGCTCCTTTCCCCATCTGCAAGGCAGACTCCACTGCCTGAACAGAAAGAAACCTTTCCTCCTTTCCTCTTCCTTCTCTTACAGTGTAAGAATGTACAAGATGCCATTGCCGATGCTGAGCAGCGTGGAGAGCGTGCCATCAAAGATGCCCAGAACAAACTCGCAGACCTGGAGGATGCCCTGCAGCAGGCCCGGGAGAACCTGGCCCGGCTGCTGCGCGACTACCAGGAGCTGATGAGCACCAAGCTGTCCCTGGACATTGAGATCGCCACCTACCGCAAGCTGCTGGAGGGCGAGGAGTGCAGGTGAGGGGCACTGGGAGGGGAGAAGGTGCTCAGGTCTAGTCTCTCCTTTCTCCTGGAACTAGGGCAGGAGTGAGGGCAGGCAAAGGAGAGGGCGGAGCCAGCAGGCACTCCCAGCGTTCTCTGTGGAGCAACTCAGGACCCAGAACATTAGTGTAGAGTTGTACATTTATCAGCGTGGAATGACCAACAAGGTCTTTTGAAACCAAGTGAACCAGGCAACAAATTATGTACTTTCTGAGTGAGAAAACAAAATCATGTGAAAATGGAATGGTTCTAGAAAATCTGAAATGTGGTCTGCTTACTGACAGAATGTGCTCACTGTCTGGCATATGCTAACTCCAGTAGGTGCAGACGTGATTCTTTGCAGGTTTCCAGAGAGGCAATCAATCAATTTGAAACCTTCAAAGAGGGGCCCCTTGCTTCCCCTGTGGTCTAAACACCTTGTTGGTGTTATCAGTACCCTGGTGACTTAATGTGGTGGAAGCAACTGGCAGGGAAAAGCCACCATGGGCCATCCACAAACCATTGTAATAAAGGGAGTAGCTTTTCCTGGCTGTTGCTGTGTGCCTGGTTTGTAACAAGGAGGAGGAAAGGCTCCAGAGCAGCACAGGAGGGGGAGGGAGAGAGGAACAGGCAGGCTGTACAGAGTTGTAGTTCTTTTTGAATTGAATGTTCACAGGAAAACCTCGTTTAAAAATTTTAGAGAAGGAATGAATTCTGAATAACAGATCCCTAAAATAGATTTAAAGAAGTGTCTTTGCACAGTCAGAAGTGAATTTGCTGTTCAGTTACTCTGGATCAATATTCATTCTAATCCAAGGGAAAGCTTGGGATAGATCGAGATGCCAGGCTGTGCACATACATGTGGGGTCTGTCACCACCTTTGGCATCAGGCAGCAGAGAAGAAGGTGGGATGTATAAGCCTCCAGAGGCTGACTATATTGGGATGAAAGTCATAAGATATGATGCCTGCAGAGTCTACCTGCTCTGCCACAAGTTCTTTTCTTTCACTCTCTAACAGGATGTCTGGAGAACTCGGTGACAACGTGACTGTGTGTAAGTAGTGGGGTGTGGTCCTGTTGTATGTGGCAGTGTGTGGAGTAGAGGTGGGCAGAGCAATCAGAACACTATCTCTCCTGCAGCTGTGACAAGCAGCACCATCTCTTCAAATGCGACAACCTTTGGAGGCCAAGATTTTGGAGGCAAAGGGTTCAGTCGTGGAGGAGGAGGAGGAGGAGGAGGAGGAGGATATAGCTCCGGAAGTAGCAGCTATGGCTCTAGAAGCAGAAAATCAGGCTCCAGAAGTGGTGGAGGAGGCTCTGGCTTTGGCAGTTCCAGAGGAGGCGCCAGTTCTGGAGGAGGATATGGCTCTGGCAGTGGTTCTGGAGGTGGTAGAGGGGGCTCTGGTTCTGGAGGTGGATATGGCTATGGTGGTGGCTCTAAAGCAGGTTCCAGTTCTGGAGGAGGATTCAGCTCTGGAAGTGGTTCCAGGGGAGGCTTCTAGCTCTGCAGGGGGAGTTTCAATCCTTGGAAAGGGTGGTTCTGTCTCAGGTGAAGGTTACAGTTCTGGTGTGACCTTCCCTTTTAGATAAAAATGGGGTCCTCCTGGTTCTTCCACTCTAGAATGCAGAAGCCTGTTTCTGTTCCTCTAACTGACAGCATGACAAATTTGTCATCCACCTCTGATGGCAAATCAATGCTCACATACAGTTTCTAAAGGTCTTTTCAAATCAATTACTGTAGTTAGAGACAGTGACACCCATTGTTTTCTGGGGGAAGAATCTGCATTGTCCAAATTTGTCTTCCAGTTATGCCCCTATTGCTGGTCCCCCTGCCTGCTTGCTTTTCCCACTTGAGAGTCTTCTTCCAGAGGGGTATTCTATGGAGGACCCCAGGGCAGCCCACTGATGTCATCTCAAAGCCCATGTCTCTCTCATGGAGGTGCCCCAGGGAAGGGTGCTTCTGTGTACATAGCCCCTCTTGTCAACTCCACTTTCTGAGTGCTGTGGTCTGGGTGTCTGCACAATAAATTCATTTGCAACTTATGTCATGTGATGTTTGTTTTATGTCAACCTATGGTGGGGGTGAGTAGCCACAGAAGGAAGGAAGAGATTTGGACATGATGAGAAGAAGATCTCCTTGATGAAGGCAGGCCTGTCTAGGGAGTATGGTATGGAGGATCCCAGGGTGTTTTCCTCTGGAAGGAAGGAAGTGAAGCTGGCCCTGGAGTCTGGGCCAGATGTGATGCTCTCTGAAGATATTGGCTTGCAGTGGACATAGGGATTGATGGAAAATTCTAGAAAGAAGCACTATAGTCATTTCTTTTCAGGGCAAAGCAGCTGAGGTGCTGAGCATCCTCCCAGGCTTCTGTAGCTCTGAACTTCCCAGGCAGAGTTCTCTCAGCCCACCATAAACTAGGGGCCCTCTAGTTCCCCACAGGTCCCCCATTCCAGCAGGCACACACCTTCTGGATGCTCTGGGTACCTCTGAAATGGATTGGTTGGGGAGTGTGTAAAGGATTTGACATGGTCTCCTTAACAGACTTGTATTTTCTCAGCAGAGTAGTCCCATCACAGTCAGCAAATACAGGATCTTTCTTCCCTAATCCAGGCCTCCTTGGGTCCCTGGCCCTCAGACCTCCCAATTAGGGTGGGCTTCTCCTGTCTGTATAGAGATGATTTCAGTTCCTTCCCCGAAAGACTTTGTTATCTGCTGTGGGCTTCCAGGGAGATGGGAATGGTTGGGCAGGGGATTGGTACTGGGCCAGCCAGAATTGCCCAATGGGAGTTGGTGGCTTGGGTGCAGTTAGGATATGCACGTAGTATTCACATTCAGCAGATGAAGCTTTAGATAACTTAGAACAAAAGTTTCTGAGGATTCTTTTTGTTTCTTATTCCATTCCAGCTCCGAGACCTTGGTAAGGCCTGTTTGTGCCTGTGACCCCTTTCTTGTCCCCCTGAGGATACAGAGGTAGCTTTTAGAAGTGCATGGGGTAGCTCTCGTAGGGAGCTGTCATTGTCACAGACCAATCTGATGGTGCTGGCAGAAAGGGCTCCAAGGGTTTTGATTAGCAAGGTGACAACACAGGAGGCAGAGCATTCTCAGGTGATTGGCTGCTTAGAGCAGGGCCCCTAGAACTGCCCAGGCCTCAGCCAGGTGGAAAGGGTTGCAGAGGTTTGGGTACAGACTGGGAAGGGGGAGTATGGGTGGGTGGCTTTTAAATGGAGCATAGCATTCCGAAAGCAGAGTTAACAAAAGGAGCTATGTATACAAAAGCAGGGCTCCATGGGCCACCTCGGGGAGAAAGGTACAGGCTTGGTGGTGGAGAAGGCCTTATCCTGGGGGGTGAGGAGACTTAAATACTGACCTTCTACCTTAGGCATCCTGTTGTACGACATTGAGTAAGTAGTTTCTCATCCCAAAGCTCAATTTCTGTATCAGTTTATGGAGGTGGAATGAGACTGTCAGTCTAGATCCTTCCAGCTCTGATGGCAAGAACTGGCATGTGCTTCTTTCAGGCTCTGGACTGATGAGCATTTGGGACACAGTGTCAGAGAAGAGGCATAGAAACTCTGTGCGAGGATGCATGTGGCAAAAAACTCCAAACAGTTTCCATTTGGCTCAGCCCAAGCCTGGTGGACCGTGACTGAGGCAAAGGATTGCCCTTGGTGACATGGGGACACATGATAGTGTGTCCTGCAGGAAGCTTGAGGTCCACTTAGAAACAGATGAGAAACTTACAAACAGCTCTGCCTCCAAGACAGAATGTAATTAAGAACTAATCCGGGAGTATTAGTGTACACTAAAGTCATCTGTCCATTCACTAATAATGCACATTCTTGGTTCCATTCTTCTCCCCCAATATCTACCACCAAGGATTGGAATAAAGCCTGGAAATAGGCCTTATAATAAGTTTCTGGGCACCTCTGCAGCTGGAGATGAAGAGCCACACTTTGGAAAGCACTGATAGAGAGGTTATGGGAACAGGTTCTGGTGGGTTCATTTCCTGGCACCTGGAAATTTAGCAGGCACTCAGCGAAAAATTGATGATCAGATAAGACCTGGAACAAATTAAGTCATCAACAGCCTTGATTACCCATTTGTAAACCAGTACTGACAATATCTTTTCATAGGGCTGCTAGAAAGATTATACACAATAATAAAGGATAAAGGTTTCCTCTGTGAGACCTGGACTTTTCAAGTGTGCTCTCACTACTACAACATTATTAGGCACTTCTCTTTAGTACTATGGCATTTATTGTTATTATAAGTTATAGAGAATGTTATGAGACTGGGGAGGTTTGTGGGTGACATGACTTCACATCCAAGCACCGAAGAATGTATGAAGTTAAGTAAGAAATAATGACAATACTGCATAAGCTTTTCTGGAAGATTGAAGAAGGAATATTTTTCACCTTGATTTATAAGGCCAACGTTACCTTGGTTCTAAAATTATACAAAAGAATAAGCTAAAGATCTACATTCCTCAAGAACACAGATTTGAAAATTCTCAACAAGGTATGTGTAAATGCAATGTAGAAATCTGTAAAAAATTATAGTACATCATGGCTGTGAGGTTTGTCTCAGAAAGGAAAGGCTCAACATTGAGGAATCAGTTACACTATTCACCATATTGACATATAGTAGAGTAAAAACACACATGACCTTTTGATTCGTTGCAAAAATATTTGCCAAAATCCAACATACATTTATTGTGAGAACAAACAGACCAAAAAACAACTAAGCAAACTAGGAGTTGAAGGGAAGCTCTTGGGCAATTCTCTGGCAGACTTGGTACTTCATCGGCTGGGATGTGCAGC
>PVLD010008760.1:0-81660 GCA_004027595.1 Dinomys branickii
CCTTTAAAGTAACCAATGCCATCTGCTTCTGTAACCGTGCTTGCAAAAACCCCTCCTCCCTTTGTTCTAAAGCATATAAGCCCTGCTCGGGCCCAACTCGGGGCTCTCTGTTCCTGTGTGTTCAGTGAGCCCCACGCATGCCTGGATAATAAAGACCCCTTGCGAATTGCATGAGTGAGTGTCTGTTGGTGTCTTCCTATGCGCGGCGGGCATCTGCAACCCCACAGTACCATGCTGATTTTACTGCAGTAGCTTTGTAGTATAATTTCAAGTCAGGGACTGTGATGCCTCCTACCTTTCCTTTGTTTCCCAGGATTGCTTTTGCCATTCTAGGCCTCTTCTGGTTCCAGATGAATTTTAGGAATGTTTTCTCTAGATCTATAAGGTATACTAGTGGAGTTTTGATGGGTATTACTTTGAATATGTACAACAATTTGGGGAGTGTGGCCATTTTGACAGTGTTTGTTCTAATACAAACAAGTTCTGGCATTTTCAGTAATAATAGCATTGCTACATTTTCTTAAGATGGAAGATAGGAAATAAGCTAGAACCAATGCCTTTGATGATATATACCTGGAAGAGATGGTTCCTGGAAATAAATAGGAAGAGACAGATACTACAAACTTTATACACACTAATTAGACAATAAACTAACACAGATATAGCTTTTTTATCTGTTTTCTAAATCTTTAATATCCTGACATAGCCTTAAGAATTTTATGCTATGTTTTTCATCAAATTATTTACATAGACATAAACACAGCAAAAAGCAAAAGATATTTGCTTAGAGGCTCCAGGGACATTCCTATTAATATCAAAATCAAACACTTCACAGAAAAAAGAAACCCATGGACCAGCATCCCTCAAGAATGTTATCACAAAAATTCTTAACAAAACATTAGCAAGTTAGTTCCAGAAATATCTAAAATGGATACTATTCTACAAAGTGGAGTTTAGGCCAGTAATAGAAGGTTTTTCTTCAATCAACCAAGTTACCATATTAACTGAATAGAAAAAAAACTGATAATTTTAACAGATGCCAAAAAAAGCTTTCCATGAAAGTATGCATTCATTCATGAATGTGTTTTGCGCCTAGCATATGGCAGGGCGGCATCACAGAGGCTTCTGGAGTGGAGAGGCCTGGTCTGGTTATGGGCTAATCCATGAAGGTGTAGCTCTTATCCCTCATCCCAGAACTGGGGGGCACCACGCTTTTGGGGGACCATTCTCCTGGGCTCACCGCTGGTCCCTGATACCACTAGGATTCAGATGTTTTCCTGCTGGTCTCCAGACCAGTCTTTTCCTCCATAACAATGCCTGCATGTAAAGAATAGCTGGTTAAAGAACTCTTCTACACTGCTGGTGGAAATGTTAACGAGTACAATCACTATGCAAATAAGCATGGAGACACCTCAAAAAACTAAAATAGGGGCTCCATTTGACTCAGCTATTCCCCTTCTAAGCATCTTCCTAAAAGAGTTAAAGATACCATTACAGGGATCCATGAAGACCCATGTTTAAAGCAGCATAATTCATAATAGTTAAATCTTGAAAGAGGCCTATATGTCCATCAACAACTGAATGTTTAAAGTAAATGTGGTGTTTATACACAATGGAGTACTACTGTGTCATAAAAAAGGATAGACTTGAGTCATTTGTAGGAAATGGTTGCATCTTGAGACCATAATGTTAAATAAAATAAATCAGACACAAAAGTTTTTATATCACATGATTTTTCTTATATGAGAAACCCAAAATATAAATAAAGAGCAAAATAAAAAATAGGTAAAAGGGAAGTAGGGAGATAGATCTTTCTCAAATGAAAAGGGAATCCAGAGGTGGAGGGAGAGAAGACAGAAAGGAAAAGGAGATGAAAAGGGAAATTAAGATGTGTTCTGTATATGGACCAGCTCCCCACAAGGAATGCAAACAATATGTACTGCAAACATGGACTAACAAAAAAAAAAATAGCTGATTGCATTAGGTAAACCACATTTAGTGCTATTAGGGAAAAATTGAAATGTTATTTCCACTAACAACAAAATATTTATTTTATCTATTGAGATGTTCATGAGTATATTTTGGAGATATGAATTCAATAGGCAAAGATTTTTTTTTTACTGAATCAGGAATAGATACAGTGTTATAGGACAGCAGATTAGTGTAGAGACCATCCAAGAAAAAGAATGCAATACACAATTACATACATGAAAAATGGATGCAAATAGATATTCACAACACATTGTTAATTTTACAAAGCTAATACTACCAAAGGAATGAAATGTAAGAAACTTACCCCTACTCCTTCATCCTGTGCCACAACTCTAGGTTATCTTTTCATTACCTTTGTTGTGACTCATACTTTTTTGTATTGTATTATGACTTTCAGCCAAGAGGCTAGAAAGACAACTCACTTTTTCTCTAACATAGCTAATCAAAGGCTTTTTTAGTATTACAGTATCTGAGCAGGATATATTTCAAGAACCCCAGGGGTACCTGAATCCCTGGGTAGGACCAAACTATATATCTTACATTTTTTTCCTATGCAGAAATACCTACAATGCAGTTTAATTTATAAATGGGGCATAGGAAGAGATTGACAATAACAATAAAAGACAACAATTATAGCAATACATGAGACTTTCTCTGTCTTTCTCAAGTCAAAACAAATATTGATATTGTCAGATTATGGTTGGCTGCAGTTTAACTACAATCACAGAAAGCACAATCACAGACAAGGGAAGGCTACTGAATCAATGACAGGGCTCATAAAACGTGCAGCTCCGCCACAGAGGCACTACCTGTCTTTGGTTTGAGCCTTGCGAACAGAGAGAACCTCATAAATTTTCACTTCTACAATTCTCATCAGAAAGCAAACAACTGGTATGTTTGTACTTGAATACACTGCAGTGTCAATCCCATTCCTGTAGGAGAGAATTCGAGCCCAAAAGCAAATGAGAGTGTGTCTCCAAATCTTGGGGTGTGTCTCTCAGCTCCCCCACTTCTCCAAGGACTTGGCTCAGCCCCAGTCAGCCTGCGAGGCCCTAACTCTTGGCTCGTAGCTTTGTACTTCCTCAACTGCCTGGCCTTGCAGCTCATAATCTCTTCGCCCGGCAGGACAAGAACCAGTGATACTAACTGCTACGCCCCCCAAGTCATTCCTGTCGCACGCTGGGGTTGAAAACTCTTCGCACACAGATTAGAACAATTTGTTGCTCGTGTTCCCGAGTTCCTGTGTTCTTCCACCCTTGCTATTTGGGCAGGGACAGAGAATTCCAGAGAACAAAGGGACACTCAGTGATTAAGAGAGGGGAACACGGGGGTGAACTTAATCCACTTGGTAGTGGCACCAAAGTCCGAGTCAGGCTGGGTTTTTAGGCAAATCTCACGTGACAAATGCCCTTTAAAGTTTTGGAGCTATTTAATTTTTGCAAATGACATTTCCTAAGTTAACTTCTTTCCATACAGCCTAACAAAAGAAGAATTATCCGGGCCACACGGCACTCGGTTATTTTAACATCAACTGAGATGACAGCCAGAAGAGACTCGAGAGGGCCTGAAATGAAAGGCTCTCTCCAACACAGCTGTGCAAGGGTGCAGATGCAAACCCTGAGAACTCAGAGAAACCATCAGCTTCCTTAAAAATTATTATTTTTTTAAAATTAATACAGTCTTTCAAATTGTAAAGTTAGCAAGTATCACTCAGCAAAAGACCTATTTCTTCTCTCTTAAGTGATTCCCAAGACACGGGTTCTCATTCACCTACTGTGTGCTTGCTCCAAATTTAGCCCTGAAGTTCTAACAATTTACAAACAAGCTGGTGTGTATATGTGTTAGATTTCAAAGGCGATACAGCAAAACTCACTTGGGGGTGGCTTTGCATTGGACCCTATTCTTCACAGGAATCCTTCTTCTCCCTCTCCCAGATCTCTGACATTTGCTATCAGCCTCTAACGCCTCCCCTTTACTCCTCACCACAGCGCGCTGTCCCCAGGAGCTTTCACACTGTCCCCTTTTTGAGACAGTGGGCTTTCCAGTGCGCTCTGGGAATGGTGGGCAACGCCCCTGCCCCTGCAGAGGGCTCGGACCCCTTTCTCTGGGGAAATGACAGGCGAGGGAGTCAGAGACAAGGGGTGGCCGTGAGGACAGAGTAGGCCTGGGACTCTGGCATGGCCCTTGCTCCCCGTGAACAGGGTTCTTTTGTGCTGCCCACCATATGGGGCGGACATGGAAAGTGTTCGTTTAGCTGCACCTATCACTGTTAAACTGAGGACTGCTCAGTGATTAGCATCGTGATTGCTGCCAGAGACCCCACAACTCTAAGTCTCCTTAAATCCTCCAACGTTCACTCTTTTCGGCAACTGCCCAGGCCACAGCCCCTTGAGTTAGTGAAAGGGACAAACATAACCAAGTGCAGAGGGAAGAGGAGAGGCAGAAATAACAGTTTTTCATCACTGATCATCTTTGGTGACAAATCCCCAAGTTTACCTTTCTTAAGCACAAAACAAACAAGCAAACAAAACTATTCTATCAGAAAGAAAAATGAAGTGAATACGCAGTTCAGGGAACGGAGAGCTCAAGGCTCAGGCTGTGAAGCCCAGAGGGGCTCAGCTTTGATTCCCAGCTCCTGCAGTCAGGCACTGGCTGGGCAACCTACCAGCAACTAACCCTCAGTTATCTAACGTGGAAACTGGGGATAATAACGACCCTGCCCACAGGGAGCGGTTGTAAACATTCAGTGGGACGGCTGTGAAATGTCCGCCCAGCTGGCGTAAGAGATAGAGCCGGTGCTACTTTTCCAGTGCAGTGTGTTGAGAAGGCAAACTAGGTATGCCAGTTATTTGCTGCTCTGCAGGATCTCACAACCCACCTGAATAAAGAACAGGTGAAGAGAAGATAAATAATGTAATTCCGGGAAGGATCAGTGCTATAAACAAAGGGCGCCGAAGTTCTGGCAAGAGGAGCTCACGAACACCCAGGAAGGGGACCATAAAGGGCACCTAACTCTTTTAACATTTTAAAAAATCGATGATGTTTAAGATATAGCAACTTCATCATGCTTAGAGTGAATGGGTGGTGGAAAACCCTATGATTTTGAAAGACAGAATATGTAACCACATATTTTAAAACCAACCTGGCTTTTAACCTTTTGCCTCAATGAGAGTCACACTGAAAGGAGAAATTGGGATAAGCTCTTAGAGAGATTACTGCGGAGAGGGTCATGATCTTGCACTCTAGCAGACCATATGCGGGGACAGTCAACCACGGACCATATTGATGCCTACCCCACATCTTCGAGGTGATATTCAGCTTAAGCAGCCATAGGTCAGGGCATCTTTCAGACCCTCCCATATTGCTGTCTTCAATTCTTTCATTGTCAGAGGAAAAAATAACAAACAATCCAGGCCAGGACCAATTCAGACCATGAAGAAAAACCCAAACACCTCAGATTCCACCTGGAGGACAGCTGAGGTCTGGTTGCTGATACTCTGGGGGTCTGGCAGGAAGGGAGTGCAGGGAAGGGGGTGCATCAGCACTGGGGGCTTATGTTTTCATGTGCTGGGCGGAGTGCATACGCACACGCATCTGCAGAGAAAGAAAGAGGGAGAAATGACACAGTTACCTGATCTAACGCTTTGGATTAAAAAATGGTGAAGTGCTTGGGTGACAGTGAGAGAGACTAAGAGTATATTGAATTTTTGTCTCCAATTGAGGGTGTTCAAATACTCAACTGACTACAAAGAAGAAATTAGGTTTAGGGCCTTTAAGAACAACTTTTATTAAAAATCCAACTGGGTATTTAATAAATAATAGACTAAATATAAGCAGAGAAAAATAAGTCATTATCAAAATGCCACCACTAAAGCTGATGTTCAACATATATATCAAACTTACAACGCTATGCCCAGAGAGCAGACTTTCTTTTCAGGTCCACATATCCATGATTTTATGACACAATTCATAATAGCTAAGCTGTAGAAACAGCCCATCAACAGACAGATGAATAGTGTGGTGTGTATATACATAGAGGAGTATTTCTCAGACATCAAGAAGAAGGGAATCACCCCAGTCACAGGAAAATGGATGCTGGAGATTATCATGTTAAACAAATAAGCCAGGGTCAGAAAGATAAATATTATGTGTTTTCTCTTATATTAACCCACAAAGAAAATCTCAAAGTCTCATTGATAAGCTGCTATCTGGACATTATAAGGCAGAAAATGGTAGCCACTTAAAGTGTGCAAAAACAGCTGGAAGACTCCATAGATAAGATTTGTGGGTTAGGGGTCAGGCACTGCAGATTGAACCCAGTGAACTCAGACTTTGGTACTGAGCTACACCTCCATCTTGATTTTGATTTTGTGTTTGAGCCTGGGTTCCTAAGTAGCCAGGGCTGGACTGGAACTTGTAATCTTCCTGCCTTAGGCACCTGGAGTTGGGCGATCACAGGTGTGTGTTACCATGTACAGCTAAGGTTGTTTTTTAAATGTAAAAGCATAAGAGCAAGTGTACCGAACGGAGTTGCAAGCAGAGAGCTTTCCAGTAAAAGAGGCAAATCAATCAATGTTTCCACAGAGCAAGAACCCAGAAGGAGAAAGAAGGGACAGAGCAGGAAATGGGGAGGAGCTTTCCTTAGCTTCCATGTGGAATAATCTGGAATTCCTCTTGTGGGGAATTTGAGGGATTCTGAGCAGGAGAGTGATGTAGGCAGCTTTGAATTTTAGAGAATTCACTCCACCTTCAATGTGGATTCTGCGCTTTCAATGTGGAGATCTCTCCTTCAACAAGAGGAGAAATAAAGCAGGGCATGAAAATGGAACAAGGGGTGAGTGGGGGAATTACTGACAGCGGTGCTGGCCACAAACCTGACTCGCAGCGATGGGGTTTTTCTGGGATCTACATTGTCTCATCACAGCCACTAGCCCTGTGTAGCCGTTCAGCGTTTGAAATGTATCCAGTGCAACTAAGGAACAGAGTTTCTAATTTTATTTCATTTTAACAGCAGAAATAGCTGCAGCAGTTTATTGGACAGTGCCAATTTAGAGGGGATAGGTGTGGGAAATTTTAAAGTTTTTAAAGTATTTTTGCTACAGCATAAGTGGCACAGAAGAATTTGCACATGTTTAAAATGCACATTTTGGTATGACAGGCCATGAAGCCACAACCACAATCTAGAAAACGATCACACTGAAGAAACGTGAGCTGATAAACATTAAAGGATCCTGAATATTATCAACCGTTTCCTTGTCTGCGCTAAGGGGAAAAATGAGGGGGAAATAATACTTCATGCTGTTTTAATTGTTTATGTGTTGTTTCAAATTCAAAACTACATAAAGAATCGTAACCGGCGGAGAGCAGCAGGGAACCTCATCGGCGAGCCTTGGCGGCCCCCAGGAATGGTAATACTGGAGATCAGGAGGAGGGAGGAGGAGAAGAAAGGGCCTCCGGCATTGAGGCAACAGAACAGAGCCGAACAGGTCACCAAGGGCGCCCCAACGGGGGCGCATGCCCCGCGGCTGCTCTGCTGTGGGCCCCACGGCTGCTCTGCTGAGGGCCCCATGGCTGCTCTGCTGTGGGCCCCACTGAGGGCGCCCCACGGACTGGACCCGCCCCCACCCATAGCACAGCGACGGGGCGGAGCCAGGCGATCTGCTGTGAGCATAGGTACTTTTCCACTTCGGACCATGGCAGTTTGTATACACCCTTGTATGTTATAGTATAGTCGGAGGCAGCTATGTCTCTTCCCAAGGCGAGAGTCCAGGGGTATAGATAGACCCAGGAATACAGTTATTGTCACAGGGAAGATGACTGACTGAGTAGTGGGGCAGCAGAGATGAGGGACGAGAAAATTGAATGATCAAAGGGGCCATCGTCTGTGTAACTGAGTAACAAATGTGAAGGTAGCACTATGTAGGACAGCATCCAGAGCTAATTCCCTTCTATGTTCTCTATAATTTTGTATTTCCTCAATTGTTTTTGTATTAACAGAAGTGAAGATAACTTTATATTATACAGCAGCCAGTGCTGATTCCCTACTATCTTCTCTATAAATTGGTATTTCCTTTAATGTTTATGTGTCAACTAATGTGAAGATAACATTGTGTGATACGGCATCCAGTGCTAATTCCCTACTGTATTCTGTATAATTTTGTATTTTTGGTATTGTTTATGGCTTGTTCTGGTTTGTATGTCTCCATTCTTTTGTCTTTAAAATAAAAAGAAAAAAAGAATCATAGAAATAAGGTGAAAGTTCTAGAATGAGACATAAGAAATAAACACAAACTTAGGAAAGTGTAATGTCCTTTGAGTACCATGGTTCTTCCTTATACCATGAGGGAGCAGCTGTCCAATATTCCTGGAGTGTTGTTGTTGTTGCTGCTGCTGCTGTTGTTTGATTTAGGTTTTCTGTATGAAACTTGGGCTATTTTAAATAACTTATCACTAAGCCTGTGTTTAGAGAATTTAATAGTCTTTGGAAATTTCACTCTGAATTAAGTGCTATCTGAATATGTGGGGTTTTGTGTTTTCATTTCATTTTATACATTTTACCCTTTGACCATTTGGATGGAATAGAATTTCATGCACTTAGTCAGATGTTACTGTAGAACAAGTTTTAATTCTCTGTCTTCAGCAGGCAAGGAGAGGTAGGTCTTCTGTAAACGGGAAGGGGTCCACGAGGAGGAGAGGAGGGTTAGCAATGGGAGAGGAGGAAGGAGATGAAAAAAGAATTAAAATGAGTTATGTACAGGCACCAACTCACCACGATGAATGTAACCACTAAGTACTACAATCATGTCCTAATAAAATAAAAATAAAACTCTTTATCTTCATACTGTACCATCATAATGTATACTCATAGTGTTGAAGAAAAATAGTGTTAATGCAATATAGAAATCTTCTTTAGCTTAAAGCTTATTTTTGCACCCATGAAATGAAGTTCTTGTACTGTGCTGAAATATACTGAAATGTTCTCACTATTTTCTATGCCTATGCACATTTTGAATTCTTCATATTACTTTTCCCAGGCAACCAGATGGGCTATAAGAAAAGCTCCACTGGGATTACATTTCATCTACATGGTTAAAAAAAAATTATCGTGCTCCTAATTTCATGATGGTTCTTAACCTAAATTTCAGATGACAAAGGTTTTAATTGCTGTAATCACAGCTCCAGAAAACACATCAGTGAATCCTCATGGATCTACATTCATCAAACTCACATAACTGCAAAGGTACGAGGCAATGACATATTTTCTAATGTGTCTTTTTTGCATATTCATTCTCTGGATGTTACAGAAATTCTTCACCTTAATTCTAACACATGAAAGGCATCTGAGGACAAACCTCGTGAATGGTTCTGGGATGACTTTAATATGTCTTTCTTATTAATTACTATTCTGATAGGACCATAGAACTTCCTGTGGGGTTTGTTGTTGCTGTTGTTTGTTTGTTTGTTGAGACAGGGCCTTGCTTTGCAGTTTAGGCTGGCCTGCAACTCTCTATGTAGCCCTGGCTGACCTTGAAATCATGATGATCTTCTTGCCTCAGCCTCCCAAGTGCTGGGATTACAGGGATGCACCACCATGCCCAGTTTCCTGTGGTTATTGGTTGTGACTTATTGTTAACACTTTCTGGTGGCATACAAAACTGGTGACAAACTCACTCTCCTTAATTCTGGGGTGGCTAAAGCTGTTCCACCACCTTTGGGCAAAAATAATTTGGAAGAAAGAATTGCAGTACATTTTTGAAGACTTTCATGAAAGTAGTTTCTAGAACATAAAGACAAACATTAAAAAATAAAAATCTTTGTGTCTAGCCACCATCAGTCTCATTGTTAGGATATGTTAAGTCAATAAACCTTAAAAATAGATGTATGCCAAAACTAATCTCTGGATATCAATACACCTGTCAACTGCATATGACTCTGTGGCCAATACACAAATTTACACCTGTACTTAAAGAAAGAAGAGTTCAAAATCCTCTTCATGCCTGAGGGGTACTAAGCCAGTGTAACTTCTATTCTCTTTATAACAAAATAGTGACTTGGGGGGATGGCACCTTCTGTTCTGTTTTTATTTAGGATAATGAGTTAAGATTCAGATTATCAAAACTGATTGTTCAGTTTGTTTCTTCCCCTCATTAAAATTTACTTTTAATAGGAAACATGAATATGAACATGCATTTTAGGAACTTAAAGGGAAACACACTTTTTAAATGCTGTGTCTATAATTGTTTAGCATCTGTTTAAATAAAAGCAAGAATTGCTCCAGGGTGGTACTTATTTCCACAACTCATAGATCCCAGAGAAGAATGTAGAACTTTGTTAGGGGAGAAAAATAACACCCCCTCAACAAGGTGGAAACGAGCTAAAAGCTAGAATTATTAGATCAGCTGCTGTATTTCTAGTTTTTCTTTGGCCACGTCCAATTTTAATTCATGGTATAATGTTACAAATTACAGTGCACTATGAGTTTGTTGCTTTGATATCCCTGTCAATACCTGAGAGCTTCGAATGACATCATTGTCTCAGTATGATGCACCTTGAAGAACAAAGTGAGGAGGTAGAATGTAAGATACTACTTACGCTGCACAGTTCCAGTTTGAAATGAAAATTATGTTTCTAACAACAACCATGACATATTTGGAATGTACTAATGGTTCATACATGCAGTCAACAGAGTTGATAGTATTAACATATAAATACCAGTTATAATTTAAAATTGTTTGGTGTAAATATATACTCAGATATCTAAAAAGCTCATATTTCAAGCCAAATTATGCAAGAAAATATTAGGCACCCGTTGAAAATATTTTGCTCCTATTTCTTAAAGGATATAAGACTTCATTAGCTGGATTGAAACTGGCCATTTTATTTTAAGGCATAAGTAATTTGGAGATATAAATAGCTGTCTCAGTATGGTCCAGATGGTGTTCTCAGGTCTTACCAGGTTTCTTGTACATCATCAGGAAAATGAGTTTAGTAAACCAACAGTACCCTGAAGTAGGTTTGAAAAAAATTCAACAAATATACCAGCACCCTTCCAGGTGTGTGTAAGTCAAACTCCTCCTGTCCTTGTGGGGGAAGAGGGTAATCTTGACTCTAGAGGACACCTTGCCTTCAACAAACAGGACTCTGTACAAAGGATTTGAAATCAAATGCCCTAAAAGAGCCGAGAGACTTGGCCACCACTGTTTCCATGCAGGGACTAAAGTTCCAGAGAAGAGTCCCCCCTCACATGGAGTGTGAGATGAAGACCACACAGTGGTGGGAAGATGGATGATTGGCAGAGGTGGATTTTATGAATCCAGGCAGGAAAAAGGGAGCAAGAGAGGGAGGGACAGAGACTTTGAGAGTGTGGAAAAGGGGGGGGGGAGGTGGAGGAGAGAGAGAAAGAAAAAGAAGGAAGAGGAAGAAGGAGGAAGGGAAAAAAGAAGGAATGAGAAAAGCCCTCTCTTGGTTCTCAAAGCCTGAACCATCCTCATCGCAAAATCACAAACTATATACAAGAGGTGAGGAAACAGTTCCGGCCTCCAAATCCTTTATAGGTCTGAATTTGGTGAGTATGTCCTTGGGGTGAGTATTCCTTGACACCTAACGTGAATAAGCTTATCTGTTCTATGAGGCTCTGTGCTCCTTGAGGACGTAGGATGTGGCTAACTGTGCTTTGCATTGACAATACCTTCACATATTCTCTGACACATATGAAACACCCAATAAAAATTTTTCCATTAATGCAACTTAACACTTGTATTCTCTATTTTTCCTCTAGGTTCACTGTTTATCCTGAGCTGGAAAAGTTTAGCTTACTTGATAATAAAATCTTCAGTTTGGTCCCACAAAGTAGAAAGACTAGTTATAAATACCTGTTCTCTAAAGAGTTTGGGTCTTGGGCCAGTGGGCAGATGTCTGCTGATAGACAAAGCTGTCCTTAACTGAAATGCACTTTTTGAAACTCCCATCTTCAGAGAGACAGTTGGGGTCAGTCATTGAACTCATATTCTAAATAGTAAAAACATAAAACCTGGTACCAGTTATGGGTGCTTCATCAAATTGCAATTTTGATGAAGTGTGAAGCAAACATCAGTATGGCGCAATTTACTTTGGCTTGTTACTCTCTAGAAGCATTTCTTAAATAGATAAATATAAAATCAGAAAGGTTTGGGAAAGAATCGTTAATCTGCACCTGCCGATCGCTCCAGGTCTCCCCTGGTCTTGTCTTCAGGAGTAATTTAAGGGCCTTGGGAATCAATGCTAATGAGGACTTTACAGGCCAGAAGGGGAAGGAAGGGCTTCTTTTTTTTTTTTTTTTTTCGGTACTGGGGATCGAACTCAGGACCCTGCGCTTGCCAGACAAGCGCTTATTCCACTGAGCTATATCCCCAGCCCCTTGGAAGGCCTTCTTGATACCTGGTGGCAGGATAAGAATGTCCTGGTGGGGCAGATATTGTCCTGTAAGGCAGAAAGGAACCAAAAGGCATGAGCTAGTGCGGCTACCCTCGCGAAGTTAAGGTGAGTTATGTGGTGCCTTATACTCATCTTCTGGTACAGTTAGTAGTAAGTGACTCAGAAGTCTTCAAGGAAATGCTGTCATGTTGAAAAAGCAGATTGCATGTTTTAGACACTCAACAAGATCTCTGGTTCCAGGCAGTTACTGCCACGTAGGGTTGGGCTGAAAATTTCTTGTCCATGAGCTGAGACACCCATGCTCCATCTGTAGAGGTCCTTGTGGTGACTGGAGCCAAAGAGCAACACAAAGTCACCTGTGGGGACAAAGACACACATAGACACACCTACAGAGGCAACATCTCCTGAGGAAGCCACCAAGTGCCAAGACAGCAGGGAAATGTGAAGTGACTACAAGGAGAACAGGCAGCTTCTCTCTTCATGGAGAGAGGAGTGAGGGGTCAGCTCTCCAGGAACTGTCCTGGGAGTGTACTCAGATGTGAAGCCCACGGCCAGAGTTGATAGTCTCATGGATTATCTACAATGCTAAAGCAGCATGATAAATGAGTTATGTGTCTGTTTATAATGATATCTGTTATGCTTTTCAACAAATAATATGCTGAGCACTGGGCTCGGTATTAAGTACAAAGCAATAAGAAAAACAGGCAAGGTCTCTACCCATCTTGAGCTTACAGCCTTAAGTTTATGAGCTTTATAAGGGATTCTGTGGGCTTCATCGCTGTAAAGAGCACAAATACTTCTGCAGCTTTAAAACTCACCAACCTACAAAAAAGGAGAGAAGAAATTACCATAGTGTGCCACAGATTTTACACAAGAGAACCCTCTGAGTCTGTGCAGCGAACTTCATCACCGATCCAAAGATTGCTTCACTTTCAGAAGAGAGTAACTGAAACGAGGAGAAAATATAATAGCTGCTAAAAAGAAAATGGTTTAAATAGTCATGTCTTTGTGTAAGCTGAAAACAGAAATTCATTAAAATTCCAAATCTGATTGCACTTGAAACATACTTGTAGCAACCCAGAGTTGGACAGTCATGACCTAGTATAAGAGAAAAACTGTGTTCCCTCTTCTGTCTGTCCATTCATTCATGCAGCACATTTGACTGAGCTGGAGATACCGGAATGATGTACAAATCCCTCACGCTGCTGAAACTTAAATTCTAAAGGCAGACAAAAGGGAAAAGAAGGTAGAGTAAATAATTCTCCAGTAGTATTAAGTGTGATGAATAAAAAAATAAAGAAAGAAAGCAGGGTAGGGGTTGGGGGTGGTGGGGAAGTCAAGCAGAGCAGGTGGAGAGAGAGGGAGGAGGGGAAGTGGGTGGGGTGAGCGGGGGCCTTTTATCTAGAGGGGTCCAAGGAGACCTTGCCTTTGAGTAGACAGCCATTTGTAATGAGGACGTGAGCCACACAAATGTCTGTCAGAAGGCAGTAGGAGTGCAGAGACCAGGGAAGCCGAGGCAGAGTGAAGAGGGAAGGCAGGAAGCATGACCGGCAGGGGCCAGGTCCCCGTAGACCATCCCAAGGCATCTTCATTTTTCCCTCTGTTTTTGTTTGTTTTATTTTGTCATGTGTGTTTTAGTGCTAAGAAGCATTAAGGGCGGGTTTTCTGTAAGGCTGTGCCTACTGATGGGGAAAACACCCCCTCATAAAAATTACACGGAACGTGGATGACATTATAACTCTTTGCCGAGCTGCATTATAGATGGTGCTGCACTGACTACTCACAGACATATTTCTGTGAAATGTACAGGCCTGTTTATGGCATTATATTTATTTTACCCTTTAAAACTACTGAGGTTCAAATAAGGTAAGTGGCAATTAGAAGAGCACTTTTTGCCTAGTTAGTGCCTAAAGGAGAGCTTCGTGACAAAAATTTAAAACTTATTCCCTGAAGGAGCTTTGGGTTACTACAAATTCAGGATTTCCAGCACCTTTATTCAAGGAGTGAGGTAAGCTTTTACATCCCCAATTATTTTTTAGTGAGAACTGTAATACTTGTAACACATGGTGGAGGATCGTAGGAGTCTGAGCTTAGGTGACAAGGCCAGGTTTTAGCTGCCGGGGTTTTTGCCTTTGCACATTGCCCTAGCAATCTCCCCAGGCTAGAGTCTATAAACTCTCTGTGCTGCTGGAAGTGATCCCATACGCATCCAGCTTGCTTCACCTCTCACGAAGGTGAGGATCGGGAGAAGGTCATGAGACCTTCCACCAAAAGCACAAGAAGTCGGGCTGTAGACATCTGCAGTGATGGATGGCTGCGACAGGAAAGCGCAGGCCCATTCTATCCCAGCATTCACAGCCCTGTAAACTCAGAGAGACAGCTGGAGAGTCGTTTTTGAATGTGTCCCAACTCGCCAGGCTTCCCCCATGATCCTCTGTCCCGGTGAGGACAGCACTTGTTCTCGTGTCTCCACGGGGATATAGAGACAGGAGTATAGCAATGGTGAAGCCAACTAAGTGTGAGGAGAATGGTATCTTAGTTGTTTGGGGCATTTACAACAAAGTCCCATATGCTGGGTGGCTTATAAATAACAGATGATTATTTCTCACAGCTCTGGAGGTTGGAATTCTAGGAGAGAGCTGCAGTGTGCTCTGCTTCTGGTGAGGACCCTCTTCTGGGCTGCAGACTTCGTGCTATATGCTCACTAGCCCTCTGATCTTTGCTGATAAAGATCCCAAGGGCGCTACTCCATGACCAAGTCACCGCTCAATGACTCCACCTCTGTTCACCATCACTTTGGGATTCAGGCTTTAACATATGACTTTAGAGGGACACATGCATTCAATCCATGACAAACAGGTATGATTGTTAAGATCTGTCACAGGCCATTCACTATATACTTAAGCACTTTATCTCTAATTTTGACAACCATCTCTCCTAAAGTACTGCCTCTTTTGTGTGTGTGTGTGTGTGTGTGCACAGGGTCTTGCTCTGTAGTCGAGGCTGGCCTTGAACTCACTGTGTAGCCCAGCCTGGCCTCAAAACCAAAGTGATCCTCCTGCCTAAACCTCCCAAGTGCTGGGATTATAGGCATGCACCACCACACCTGGTTTACCTCTTTTTTGAGATGAGACGGAACAGAAGCTTAACTAGATTATGGAATTCACCCACCGTTGTGCAAGAAGTGGCAACATCAAGATTTGAGGTCAGGATTGTCTGACTCCAAAGCTTTTACTTTTGATATTATCATGCTGCCTCAAATAGGTCAAATGATTAGAAAAAGAGGTTTAAGTCTGTAGTTGTCACTATAGCTTGTTGCCACCAGTATATTTCATATAAAATTCCACATACAGCAAACCTCAGAATGAATCTCAGGTTGGGAATGGTGATGCACACTTGTAATCTCCTCACCATGGGTGCCTGAAAGAACCCAAGCTCATCCTGGGCAACCTAGCAAAACCTTATCTCTAAATAAGAAAATGTTTTTAAGAGCCTGTAGCTGCAGCTCAGTGGAAAGGCCCTGGGTTCAGTTCCCAGTAACGCCCCTCTCCCCAAAATTGATCCACTTTGCTAGGGGATCAGCAGCTCTAGAATTTGTATATTTCTTATAGTTCTTAAAATAAGTAGACATTATCTGAAAATTGAAAAGATTTTATCCTTTTTAATCATCAAATAAATAATTTCATTTCATGAATGTCCTAGGACATAAATTTGCTATATTCTACATAAATCTTACATAAAATAGATTCAGAGATAAAGTGCAAAGTGCTGTTTGAGTTATTTACAATTATTAGTGCTTTTTGGCTGCAGATTTTCTAACAGCTCGGGCCTGCCTTATTTCCACCTCTCTGCCCTTGGTTTGTCAGCTCTATGTACCTCAGTAGTGCACTTCTCGGAACATAACCCCCTCCCTGTCTCTCATAAAACCGCAAGGAAATTAACCGTCTGGGTGACTTGTTACAGCGGAGAAGCACAATCCCAGATCAGCAAAGCAGGGGTCAGCTCACTCCCAGGCTCTAGGTTTGGTGACTCACTGACCCCTTTTTGTAGATCAAAGTAGGACGATCATGCTCTAGGTAAAGAGTTTGCCTTGGTCTATAGACTACAACCTGCTAAACTAGCCTTGGCATGCCAGTGAGCACCAGATAACAGAACGAAAACATGAAATGTAAGAGGAACCTTATAGATCTTCTCATTCACCCTCCATGATAAATAGATGCGAACGCCAAGGTCTTGTTAAAGGGTGACCAGGTCATCAGGAGATGAGACAAGATTAGATCCCAGGTCTTCTTCACCCTAGGGAAAATGCTTTCCCTCAATATGCCATGCTTTCCCCCTTGAATTCAAAATCACAATGTTTTCTGGCAAAACCAGCATTAGATGAACATCTATTAGAAAAATCCTTGTCCTTTGACAGTAATAGTCTATGATTTCCCTGGATAGAGCTAATTTCTCTTTCCCTGCCTTCCCAGTTCGGTGATTCTAATTTCTTTCCTCTAAAATGTCTCAATGCCTGTGAACACTTACCTGAAGGGACTTCAGAATTCAGAACAAACCCTTCCGGAACAGGAAGGGGGGTGAAGGGAACATTGCCTCTTCCTGTGTAGAACTTTTATGGCAGGCTCCCATGTGTGTGATACGCGTGGGGCTGTATTTTATGAAATCTTGATCAGAACACTTCATTTCAGTTCTCCTCTGTCTTTTATGGTGAGCCTGCTCCTATTATTTGTATGTAACTGAGATTTTATTTTTAAATATTAAACTGTGATTATGAAAAGAGGCTCTTTACTCCCAGAGTTGCACTCATGTATATGTAACTTCTTCTGAGTTATGTGGAAGCAACTCTCACATTATAGCTTCAGCCCTGGGCCCATAATTTGCAGGCATCAAATAGAAGCCTCATCTTGCAATGCAAATTATAGTACCCAGGGACCAACAGTATAATCGCCCAGTTACAAAAAAAGGTAGAGAGGAGAAGAGATTTACATAATGGGCCACCGAAGGTACACAAGCGAATGCTGGGAGGACTGTGGGCCAGATTTCACTACCGTTCTAAAGAAATGCTTGCTTTCCTCTGAAAAGGTAGGGTAAGAGGAGGTTGGCTCCGCCTTAGTTGCCCTTGACCTTCAGCTACTCTTACAGTGGTGGTAGATTGGGCTGGATTATTCATATGCTCTCATCCAAAGTACAAAATGGCTAAATGGGATTTGGGGTAGTTTTAGAAGCTGAACTTCAGTGGATGATTTGGCTCAAAGATGAAAACACAGAGAGTGAGAGAGAATGGCATTCTAGGGACAGGAGGAGGTGTGAACAAAGGTGCAGGGACAGGAAAGCCTGTTTGAAGGGAAGCACAGTCCAGGTGGGCTAAAAGCTGGAGTGAGAACGTAGCAGAAAATGCCTCCCTCGCACCAGTATACTTCAGTTTGTTAGTTGCCCAGGTGATAGTGCCCGTTCTAGACCCAGTTGCTCCTGTCTCTTAGAAATGGCTGGTCACTGTGATTCACATTGTATAAACCAATTCCCAATTGACAAGCTGTTCTGCCTCTGTACTTCCTGCTTGCTTATCCCATATAAATCCTAGACCACCAGAGATCAAGGCCTAATATTTTGGGAATGACCCTGATCAATGCCCATTGATGTAAATACATCTAATGATGAAGTCCAAATCCTGGATATTGTTTTGTTGTTTCTGCTTGCTGTTGCAAGATGTGTCAGGCATGGAGCCATTTCTACTTTTGTCCCCATATAGCTCAGTGGATCTTAGAGCCTCCGATCTTGGACCCTAGTGAATCAATCCATCTGAGCGGAAAGCTTCCTCAGATATAATAACACCTAGCCCTGGACCAGGGTTCTAGTGTGTCTACTCGGCATGGGAATGAAAAGAAATGTGCAACTCTTAAATTTTGACTCCTAAGATCTTCCCCAGTTAGCAACAAGTCATGATTTTTCCTAGCACAATGCATCATTGAATCCTGACCACAGGAAGTAGTCAGCAGGGAACCACTGAAGGGTTGTAAGCCAGGGAAAACAGAGAGTAGCAAGTGGATTGAGGGGAAACACTGGAAACACACGAATCACTGAGGAGGCTTCTGAAGGATTTATTGAAAAACACTACCCCTAAATAAATATAAGACTTTCCAGCGCCCCACATAAGCCCTCATAAAATACAGAGTTGCCTTAACTCTATGTTTGAACTCTGTATTTCAATTCTTGCAAAATTTTTAGGGTCGTCCTCTCAATTACTTTAGTAGGAATAACACCCTGGTATTTAATATGATCAGTCTCTAGATGGTGCACTTTTGAGGTGGTCCTATTGGTTATTAGATGAGTACATGTTACACCAGAACTGTGACCAATGAGGCATATGTTCACTCTACGTCTGGAGAGAGCCCACTCACTTGAAATGTCTTGAGCCAGTTTTAGTTTGGGCACTAGAAAAGCATCTTGGCTGGACCTAGAAGAAGAAGGAAAGAAGGGAGAGCAGGAAGGGAAAGAGAAGGAGAGGGAAGAGCAGGAAGGAAAGAAGGAGTAGGAGAAGGAAAGAGGGACAAGAACAACAAGAACATGAACAAGAGACAAAGAGGAAAGAGGAGAAAGAAGAGGAGACAAAGGCAAGTCAGTTAATACAGTTGTTACATTTCCTGGGCTTCTGATCTCATACTCACAAGTACTAGGTAGTGTTTGGATCTCACGCTCACAGGTATTGGATAGCTTCTGATGTCACACTCACAAGTATTTGGAAGACTACTTTATTTTTATTGTTTTTTAATTTTAAAGAGACTAATAGAAAAACAACAATAGCAAAATACCAACAACACAGACAAAAACAAAACAAAGCAAAAACAATAAAAATGATACAGGGTTTCACAACATGATGATAGGAATTAACAGTGGCTGTTGTATTACATATTGTTATCTTCAACAAAGTTGCTCAGATTGCCAGATACAAGAATGCAAGACTGATCAAACCATTAAAGAAAATAAAATATAAAAAAAAATTACAAATGATACAGAGTTTCACTGAACAAGATGGTAGGAATTTGCCAGTGGCTGGGAAGACTGGTTTAAAATGAAGATATTAAGTGATTACATAGTGATGATGGTAATTTACAGCTAAAAAACAGCTATTCTAAGGCTTCTTGTGTGATTAGAAACATTTCTAGAAACAGAATCACATCTGAAGTAGAAAACTAGTCTTAAGCACAAGAGAATGGACCATGATTTGCTCTAGAAAACTGTATTAATTCTACAGGAAGTTTTAAGGGATGACCAAGCCCCTGATGTCAAAATCACATGTGAAATGTTGGTGAGGATAGACTTCTACATTAGTATCTTACATACTATGTGGATCTAAGCACCAATTGTTAAATTAATGATTTAAATATAGATTTGATGATTGATTAAATTGACTCTTCTAAAAAAAATAGTTAAGTTCCGGAAGGAGGATTTTCTAATAGAAAAAACCACAGGGTTCTGCTCTAAATGCTGGGCTCCCTTCTATTCTGACATACGTATTGAAAGTAAACTACAGGCCTTGGTAGGGTGTGAGGTGCAGAAGGGTAAGTTGGGTGGGTGGGTGGTGGTATTACCAAGGAAGCTGCTGGATGGAAAAGACAGTTTTACATGGGGTAGGATGGGCCCAGGGGTGTTAAGAGTTCCTTGTCAACCATGTTGAGCTTGTGATACCTGCGGGGCAACAGAGTTTGGGGCCCAAAAATATTTAAGAAAATAGGGAAAGTTGTTTACATCAGAGCTACAGGCAGTAGCAGAAGACTGGACTAAGGCAGAAGGAGTCTTGGGCCAGGAGCTCGATACAGGAGGTGAGATGCCTAAGGGTTTCTGTGTTTGGAGCTGCTGACTCAGGTATCAAGAGTGTGTGACCCAGGAGTACCAAGTGGCCTCAGCATTCCTATTAAGGGTCAAAAGTTTCTTGGTTTCAAAACCTGAGTCTCTTCACACACACACACACACACACACACACACACAGCAACTTTAATTATTGTTCTGAATTTAATGTCAGCCCCCCCATTTGTGTCTTTGGGCCTTCGGGTGTGAATGAAGTCATGAGGGTGGTGCCTCCATGATGACATCCACCTAGAGAAAAGGCGGACATACATCAAGAGAAAAAGAAGAGACCCCAGAGCCTTCTCTCTCCACCCTGCGGAGACCAAGCAGGGAGCTGAAGACAGCCACCAGCAAGCCAGGAACCAAATCTGATCTTGATCCTGCACCTCCAGCCCCCAGAAACAAGAGCAGTGGTTTCCGTTGTTCACCCCCTCTGCTCTTGGCATTTTGTTACATCAGGTTGAGCTAAGATAACTGTGCTTCTGGGAAACTCTGGCCACAGAGATTTGCAGGCTGCCTTTCCTGTGTGTTGAGGCTTCTCCACTGAAGAATGGGGCAGGGTTTGGTATCACTAGAAGTAAATGCCGGCCCATGGCCCACGCCTCATCCCTCCACTCCACCATCTGCCCCCTCTGCTCCTTTCCTGCCACCACATGGAGGGAGAAACCCACCTTACGCTCTCCTTAGTTTTGTTAGTGGGAACCTTATGGGCCCTGTGACCTGCTCGTGGAACTTGCTTTCCCTGGCATGTTCCCCAAGGTCACTGGCCCTCCAGACAGACATGAGCATCTTCCCTTTCCACAAACATCTGTTCTCTTGGGCCTCCAAGTGAGAGGGTGGGCACTTGGTGGCTTCCTGGCTCGGAAACTGCCCATTAGGAGCAGTGGATCATCTTGCCTTCCATTAAGTATGTGATTACAGCCAGATGCTGTGGTAATGGGCACACAACTCCCTATAATAACTGTAATTATGAGCTTTGTGTCTCTTCAGCTCAACATACTCTGAAGTCAGAAGAAATTTGGAAGAATTGCTTATTAGAGGCTGCAATCAGATGGAGCAGGAGAACTTTTTTAAGAAGGGGGGAAATTCCTGCCTGACATGGTTGGCTTCTGTGCAGCCTGCGCTGACACCCTGTGGTGTGTGGTTCTGGAGGCCGGAAGGAGCACAACTCTGATTTCAAACTTCAGTCCCGTTTCTCTTCTTCCTTACACTTTGCTCCGCCCACCCCCATCTCTTCTGGTTCTTTCTCAGCTGCTCCTCCGCCTGGGAGAGAAAAACAAGCACCTGCTTGCCCACCAGCGCACATGCCCCCTGCTGTGGGGCTTGTTGAGAGGGGCGCCTCCCTGACCACTAGGGTGAAGTGCTTGGAATCCCCACGGAGAGGGGGTGGTAGGAAGCTAAAATTGGCTGCCTGCCTGGTTGACTGAGAGGCACCTGCGCCTGCCAGGCTTGTGGGTCCATCTATTTGTGGAATGCAGAGCTGTTTAGACCATCTCTGCACACTATGTCTTTTTTTACAGAAGCACATTTAAAAGAATTGGAAACTCAGTCTGAAGAACCCAGTCAGGTGTGATCAAGAAATATGGTGAATGTTTAAAGTATTTTAACTACAGTAAAAGACACATTGCCATTAATCCTCTTCAAAATACTCTTTGGACCTCAGAGCACACCTCTCTCGTTGTTCTTGCCATTTTCTGAAGCGGTCCTGGGAGGCCCCTCTTGTGAGGATCTCTGGCTGTGCTGTCATGGGCGCCTTCAGGTCCTGAAGTGGCTCAAAATGTTTACCTTTTATTTTGACTTTAGGGAAAAGCCAGAAAGCATACCACGCTCAATTCTGGTAAATAAGGTAGATAGAGACACACTGTAATGTTTTCCATGGGCTATCACTTGGCAGTAGCATCCTGTGTGGTTTTTATCACACACCACAAAGACCCTCATGAAAGAAGACTTCTGGAACTGCTGCAGAAAGGGGCCAGAATGGTGAGATAGCGCTCTTGAAGTTAGAAGGACTATTTCAAAGAGGTTTAATGGCAATATGTCTTTTAATTTTCTTAAATTGAAACATTCTCTCTCTATTTTGATCACCTCTTACGTATTATATTAGTTTTCTAGGCATACCACACAAGATTCTCTACACTGGTAGTAAACTAATAAGAATTTATTTATTCAGAGTGCTGGATGGAGGTCAGAAGTCCAAGGTCAAGGTGCCAGCAGTTAGTTTCTTCTGAGAGCTGTGAAGGGAAGCTCTGATGCAGGCCTTCCCGCATGGCTTGAGGATGGCCACCTTTTTGCTATGTCTCTGCACATCATCCCCCTTCTGTGCATGTCTGTTGCTTTACATAATGATCATTTTCTAAAGACACCAGGCATATTGGATTAAGGGCCCACCACACTCCAGTGTGACCTCATCTTATCTAATTACACCAAAGTAACAAAAGCACTTCCAAGTAAGATTATATTCTGAAGTACTAGGGCTTAGAGCTTCAACATCTGAATTTGGATGGCACACAATTCAACCCCCAGAGTAGGTCTCATGAGCCTGGCATGTGTCTGACACTATGCTGAGTTCTGGGGATGCCCCCTTGCCCAAGATAGTCCCCACCCTCCTGGAGGCCATGGGGGTGGGAATAGAGAACAAAGAGGAGAGGTACGTACTGGGTGAAGTCAAGGTTGGCCTGGACAACTTAGTGAGACTCAAAATAGAAAGTAAGAAAGGACTAGGGTTGCAGCTTAGTGTCAGAATGGCCCTGGGTTTGATCCTTGGTATTGCTTAGTTAATCAGTTAAACAATTAAAAAGTGACCAATGCTGCAATAGGCCCCTGGGCGGGACAATAGAACACCAGGTAACGGAAGAGCCCCATGAGTGCCCAGGAGTGGCTACCCCGAACGTGAGGCAGAGTCTGGAGTTTGGAGATGATACTAGGCATTTGCCAGAGAACAGGTCAGGTGGAGCAGGTAAGTGCAGCAGCCTCAAAAAGCACAAGGCCAGCGTAGAGATGGGGCAGAGTTAGACTTGGAGGTATCTAGACCCCCAGCCACCCCTCACTAGGCTTGTGTCACTCCCTCCCCCGTGGAACAGAGCATCAACCTGAAAGCTTTTACGCCTTATCCCATAGCAGCTGAATAATAGCTATTAGTTTTGGACTCCAGGCATTTTTATGAGATCTTAGTTCCAGAGCTTGAGGTTTGGCAAAAAGAGCATATTATTCACACACAAAACAACTGCATTAAAATAGCATTAAGCATCTGGCTTGGAGTGATGAAACCTAGGAAATTCAGAGTGATGGTGAAAATTCTGTCCTGAGTTCACCCCCAGTACCAGGCCTGGTGCTGGTCCTCCTGCTGAGACCGGGAGTGTGGACAAAAGGTCCCAAGTAGGTAGAAGGAGCCATGTGGAGAAATGTAAGGCAAGATGCCAAGAAAGGAGGAGGAATGAGAGGACTCAGGAAAGTCATTGCAGAGAGGGCCCTGGCCCCAGCCCAGGGATGCCCCTCAAGGCCCAGTGCAGTGGCCCAGAGGTGATAGTGTTTCAGGCCCAAAGCCCCACCCCCATCCTGGGGCCATCTTGGTTTGAGAAAGCCTCTTCTCTGTTAATCAGCCCGAGTAATAGAAAAAGCAACTGTGCTCATTTCTAAAGTGTTCCAAATGACTCTAAAACCTGCATCTTCTTGGGAGCGAATTGAAAGGCCATTGCATTTACTCTTCTCCTGAAATGAAAAATCTCTAGAAGAGTTCTTGGCTACTAGGTCAACAGCTAAGTTGGTGATAAAGTACAGGAAGACTCGGGATTTAGAAAATGACCCTGACAATCCGCTTTCCAGTGCTATAAAATGTTAATATTTCTGAGAAATCTGGCTGAAGTGCATTAAAGGACAGAACAGGCGCAAACTGAAAGTGCTTTGTGCGCTCCCTCTGACCTACCACTTAGCAAAGTAGGGACACCCTTGACTGTGTCCTGCCGCTATTTAGATGTCATCGCCTTGACTCCATGACAGCACCCTCCACTAGAGGCCACCAGGGACACACTCCCCACCCCCTTTTTTGAAGAAAGACACACCGGAGAGACCATTCATATAAAATGATTGGCTAGGGTGAGGGGTGGAGAGGCGGTGTAAACGTGGGCAAGAACAAGCTCAGAGTTACCCGGGACACGGTGACACCAGCAGAACACAGCATCTCCAAGCCAGAGACAAGCTGCGTTGGCAGATTTCTTGTAGAGCTCCAAACAGTTCTGCTCTGACTGGAATCTTTATTTAACAGCTTTGATGAGTACTTTAACTGTGACTTAACTCCACATTTGAATGAAAAGCATAAGTATTTGACATGTTTCTTGGCAACATATTTTGATAAAAAGATGTGTTTGTCTTTGGTTTTGTAGTAGGATTCTTTAGTGGGGAAATCTCTTGGATTAAAACATCCTCTTTAGAGGTTCAATTCTGAGACTTTTTTCACACCCTCCTTTTGTACACACCCACGTGCACATGCACACACACACACACACACACGCACACACGCATGTGCTCATATACAGAACCACTGACCTGAGTGGAGGCTCAGTCCACCTGGATAGGCACTGCTTCTGCAGCAGTGAGCTCGCTGTCCTGTGGGACCAACACAGCAGACTTCAGCCAACCTAACTCCCCATTTCTACAAAAATGTTTCTCCTCAATCATGCCCTTTGGTTCCTTTCCCTGCTAGTTTTCTCTTTGAGCCACGGAAACCCCGCAAGGAGAAAATGACGGAAGAAGTGCCTGAGCGTCAGACACGTGGGTGGCGGGAGGGAAGATGATCTATAGGGTTTTGCTGGCCTCCGCTCGTTCGCCTTCTCTGCTTTTTGTAGCTCAGCATCCCACAGGTGTGAACATGGCAAACTTCATCCTTGTTTCGTCGTGCCATTAAATAACAGCCCACACTGAGTCAGGGCGGCTGTGCAACCCTGACATTCAGGACGCCAGGTAGAGGGTGGGGGAGAAGCCCGCCGTGGCGGTCCCTGAGTGCTTTCTCCTGGCACGAGTGGGGTAAGCAGCTGCCTCACGATGAGGTTTTGCTGGAAATTACTAAGTGCATTTAAACGTTTGGGTTCCATGGAAACAGCAGGAACGCCGGCTGGTCTTGGAGCCTGGGATCAGGCACTGAGCGTCCCAGTTGGCAGGGCCCCACAGCTGACTTCCTGTGCTGTCAGCTGATTCCTCCACAGCCCTAGTTTTGCCTTTGGAAACACCAGCCAGAGTCCACCGGGATCTGAAAACTCTCCTTTTGCTCAGGGCTATTTAGCTTTGTTCCTGCCAAGGAGGGAGAAAGGATGAGATGACTAACCCTAGTATTCTACGATTCTGCTCCTGTGTTGAAAGACTCCACAAGGGTCATTCTGGGGTAGGAGTTTGGCAGAAAGGACCAGACAGTTCTTCTGACCTTGGGGTTCCCAGTAGTGAATGACTTCATGAAGGACCATGGAACTGCACATTCTCATTACTGGAGAGGATGGGACCAATCTGAACAGAAATTGTCACTGAGTATCTTAAACTTTAGTCAGCAAACACAATGTTGCTTTTATCAGGGAAAAAATTATCTTTCTGAAGATGACAGCAATCATATTTCACAGATACGCAGATGAATTCTTACATCAGTTAATAGGGTAAGAAATTTTTTAAAAAGGAGAAAACCCAAAAAGTTTCATTTGCAAATATCTGAAAGTAGGATTAAGAAATATTGTTGCCTGTTGTCTTCTTCCCTGTCGGCACACCAAGAGGAAAAGTAGGTTTTCTAGGAAATAAAGTCAGAAGATGAGCATCCTTGAATTGGGATATCGGCTGCATGTGGAAACACCAAAGGCCCCTGGAGGGAAGGGTGGGAGCTTTCTGTGAAGGGCTATCTCAGGGCCACCACAGAGGACACCAATAGGGCCAAGTCAAGCAGCAAAGCAAGTAACAGCAGGACACAGATGGAAGCAAGCCATTGGCTGTGGAAAATTCTATAGAGCAATGGAAATTTGCTTTCTAGTCACTCAAAAATCCAGTACAAGAATCCCCTCAGGAAGCACAGATTTATGACTTGGTAGTGACAGTTATTCAGTAGGACATTTTTTTGTAGTTTAAAGGTTTGTTGTTATTTTTCTGACTCTCAAGACAAACCTGGCTTTGCAGCCAGCACATATGTGACCTCCCAGTCACGAATGTGGACCCAGCTACAGCTCTGTGTCAGACCCTCTTCTAAAGGAGCTGGCTTGGAGCCTTGAACAGTATTGGCCATGTACCTACTGCCCTACTGGACTTCTGCTTGGGAGATGGACAAACAGCAAGTCAAGTCAATAAACGTAAATTCTAAGGGGGATAAGTGTTTCAAGAAAAATTAAAAACTAGAGAGATGAAGTGATGGAGAAGGAAGAAGTAACATTCAGCGGAGGACTTAGGAAAGAGCTTTCTGAGGTGTGCTATGTGAGCAGAGACCAAAAGGAAAAGAAGCAGCCAACCTTGCAAAATGAGACATGCATGACTGAGAGAAGGAACAGAAAGTATAAACGCCCTAAGGAAATGAAGGCAGCCTGTTCTAGGAACAGAAAGAATCCAGTGCAGCTAAGAAGAGAGTGGCCAGGAGGGGGAAGGACAGGCAAGGAGGGTAGAGGTGTAGGCAGGGGCCAGAGGATATGGGAACTTGCAACTCCCAGGAAGGAGCTAGACTTTATTTTTCTGTGTAATAGGAAAGCAAGGCAGGAATATAGTCTGAGTAGGCTCATCACTCAACATAGAAACCTGCTGTATAAATTAGATGCTAGTGCCTGTCCCAGAAGTCTTGGCACTGGCAATATTAATGAATGGATACCTGACTAAAACCGATGTACCTGGGACCCTTGTAGGAGATTTTGGACCTCAGTAGAAATTCTAATGCCTTTCACACATATATTGTTCAGGATATACATACTGTACCATAAGTATCCAAATAATGTTACTTATATTCTATTTCCTAAGCACAGGTTTAACCTCGGATGATGCCAAATTTAAAATACAATGCTTTCTACAAACTGCATGCAGGCCTTTCTCTGGCTCTTCTAACACATCATGTGTCGTGATCAAGCTACAAACATAGTGCGAAAAAGGAGAATGGAAAGTCTCAACTTTTATTTCAAACCGGCCACACTTTAGAGCACTCAAAAAAATGCCAACCTGCCAGTTCCCATTTCTGTGAAAGACCAGAGTCGTGGGTGGCAAGGCAGCACTTCACAGCCAAGATTTTGTCTCTAGACTATACCTCACTCATTGCTGACAATATGTGAATGTGAAATGTCTTCCCACCCCACCCTCCTTCCTTTTAAAATTTATGAATTTTGCAGTTTTGTTGAAAACAAAAACTGCCTGAGAATTCAGAATGAGAATCCCTTCACACAACTGAATGCATGTGGCAAAGTCTAAAGAGGCAGAGAACTGTTAAGTGTAGATTGTGTTGGAACATTCAGAGGAGACATAACCTTTTCAGGGCATGAAAGAGAATCCAGGTATCCACAGCAAATGTCAACCAGAGCCTGCGTGTCCAGGAGCAAATTATAATAATTCCTGGTCATTAATTCAGATGGAATGTGGGCCTTGCCAGAGACATCACCCCACTTCCCATTGTCTAATGGATGGTCATCAGGCAGGAAAGGCAGTGTTCATCCACTGTCCTGCCTGCCCTGTCCCTTCAAGTCATGGTTGGGGACCAAGGCCCACATGATTTGTCCTGTTACTCTTGTCCTGATGTTCGATCTTGGGGTCCACGCTAGATCTGCTATTCACCATGTGGCCTGTCAGAATGAGTCCTGCATTTTAAAGAACTGTCAATGGAAACACACACACACTCTCACACATCTGAAAAAGCTATGCTAGAAAAATCTTATTTTCTGTTTTAAATATTTCAATTCACAATTAATAAAAACACAAATGCAGGTTGAATGGGTAAATTTTTGAGGTCACAACAGAACAAAAACGGGGAGTCACATACCCTTCTACCAAATTCACTCAACCCAAAGCCACCTAAGTAGATCCTTTATACAACCCTGGCCTCTAAGATAGCCACTGTTTAAATGATCAGCTACTTGGCATTAAAGCAGTACACAAGCCTCTCCCTTATTGTGAGCCCTGTATAGTATCAACTTCAAATGTAAAACACAGTAATATTGTCTTCATATTTTTATTCATCCTCTTTCTCCAAATTACACTGATGTTTGATCTGCTGTAAATTATACTATCTCAAACACTCCACAAAACTCCACAAAATAGAGCAAGGAGAGAAGACTCATACAGTGCAAAACTATCTTTCCTGTCCTCCACATGAAAGATTGTGGTAAGGTCCCTCAGGCATTGGCTGATGCTTCCAATTTATGTTTAATAATTTTAACAAGCTTGTCTGAAGAGGATTCAAGGTCCCAGAAGACTGGGAATTTCGAGAAAATAGATTGGGGAGAAGTTTCTGTGGTGCACAAGCCGTAGGCCAGACCTACAGAGTCCCAGTAAGACACAACAGCCAGCCAGAAGACAATAACCACAGCACAGAAGGCAGACCCAGTATGCAAAGAAGGGCACACAAGCCACTCACAAACCTCCGCTGACCTGGGACAAGCCCTGTGGACAGCTCAGGTGACAGTTGAAGTTTTTAAAGCGATCCATGATTTAAACATCCAGAAATAGATGTATGTTTGATCATTATTCTTTGAAGAAACAGAAGGGTGATACCTCTCAGCAAGAGTGGTAAAGTTATTAATTACATAGCAATAACTGTTGTGATCATCTCAAGCACGCAAATGCTCAAGTGAACAGGCCAAACCTACACCTATATAAGATTCTCAGGGGCTCCATATGGGGAAGGTGTTCCCCAGCCCTCATTTCTCTCCTCTTCAGCTTCCCTGTGTATCTATCCCCACAGAGTGGAAGTGCTGGCTACCTGGTTTTATGCCAAAAATATATTAATAGTTCAGCAAAATGTCTTAGCTTCAATTTCACCTCAGGGCAGATTCTAAACAAGGATTGAACATTTTTGAGGAGCTTCCCACTACAGCCCTGACTCAGTCTCCAACTCTCAGAAAAATTCTAAAAGAGCAGGTGAATTATTTTGTTTTCCACCTTAACCAGTCATCCCTACACATAGCACTGTCCACTTCCTCCCCCTGAAGAGGGGTTTGCTCGGTACTGGGATTCTCTTTTTATTTTACAATGTCCCAGACCTTGCTCGTTATACTAAACAATTGATGTGAATGTTTTTGTCAGTGTGTACATTACTTTTGCACTCCCTTTCTTCCTGTCTTCTGTACACATGTATATATTTTTATGGTTTCCCCTCATAAAAATTAACATGGATCAAAATAAAAGTACACGTACTCATTATATGTTAACAGAAAATAAAATTAAAATATTTTAAAAAGTAAATTGAGAGCCACACTATTCTACTTCTGGTGTTATAACAAAGTATTTAAAACCAGGTACTTTATTTTAAAAGTAGAGACTTAGTTAACTCATAATTCTGGAGGCTGAGAAGTCCATGTGTCACCAATTGGTTGAAGGTTCTTTTGCTCAGTTAGGATGGAAATCATGAACTGGCAAAGAGCAACCACCTTAACGTTAGCAGCTTCAGGCTTGGATGCCAGTGGCTCTCAGCCCTGAGGGTTACAGTGTTGAGTATTAAGTGCCAGTGCCTCTCAGCTCTTAGTGTTATACCTCTTAGAGTTACAGCTCTTGGCAGCTCCTTGCCCACCCTGCCAGCTTCCCAGGAGCAGAGGTTCCTAGCGTTTTGGCAGTGGTCTGGAGCTCTTTCTGGAGCTCTTGCTGGGCCTCCACCAGTTGACAGCAGTCTCTGGTTTCCACCTGTATCTACTGCTCTTGGCCCTTCACTGTCTCTCTACCTGTCTGGACCTCTTCAGGGCCAAGGGTGTTACCAGCTCTTTAGTATACTGCACTCTGCCCACTCTACCCTAGATGAGAATTGTTAGTAGCAATAAATCACCTGAGCAAGGCTTAATTGGGAGCTGTGCTGCAGCACAGGGGGTCAGTGCACACAGCAGCCCTTTTAGACTGGGGTGGGGAGTGTAAGGAAGCCTTACGTATATGGACGAGAAGCAGCCCTTGCATGTTCAATTTCATACATTTTCAGGACCTATTTGGGACTTTCAAAGTAGTGAGGAGGAAGGGTCATCTGAAGTTTCAAGGCAGAGTCATCCAGAGTGGCTGCAGGGTGGAATCATCTGGAATAAATGTACATTTTAAGTCTGCTATGGCCAATTCATGTATCTCTCGGATTGACTGTGGGACATGTTCACACCCTCAGCTGTCATTGCAACAACTCCAATGAACTTCAGGGAAGTGAGTACTTGACTGACAGCTCCCACCAACCCCCTAATATGATGGGACTGACATTGTGACTGCCCCACCTTTCAGGAAACTTCAGGAGTGGCAGTCACATTAATCATTGAGGTTTAGAGATTTGAGGGATATCAGCAAAGAACCCTAGTCTCTCCCTGATCTTTGCCCTGTCAGGTGCAGTTTTCTGGCTACTCCTTACAAAGACTGGTGCAGCTCTGGGATGGTCTAGATGAGAAAGAAGCAACATGGCTGTCAGCCCACTTGGGATTCTTGTCAGCACGGCTACAGGATGGCTGCCAAAGTGATCACAGAGGTAGCAAGAAGATGCCGAGGATAGACATCCTGAGGCACCCTTGGGGATGAATGGGCAAGCACAAGGGAAGATGTCAGTCAGATCAAGCCTCCTTCTGGCTGTCAGAGAGAAAATAAAAGGGTTAGACCTCATTTTATTTTCTATCATACAAGGGCATAGTGCTGGTGTTTCCTCTGCATTTAGTGAGGACTTTCTTAGTGCATCGTATCATACCAGAGGGTGAGACACAGGAAGCACACTAGATCAGGTCTCTCTTCCTCTTCATGTAAAGCCACTAATGCCATCATGAGGCGGTGCACCCGCATGACCTCAGCTAATCCTAATTATCTGCAGAGACTTCACATTCGAATACCATCAACATATGAATATGTGGACAAGTTTCCAACAATGAATTTGAGGGTGGGAATATACTGAAACCACAGAAGAGACCAAAGAATATTTTTTAAAAAGAGAAAAGATTTTCTCCTGAGGAAAATGTTGTTCACTCCATAACAAAATTACAAAATAAGCAGAAAACGTGGCTGCATATAATTCTGGGCACACTCAGGTATTCTTTGGAAGCTATTTACAAACAGAGCTTGTTTTTAAAAATCTCATCACTGGAACAAAATGCCTGAAACCCTCCACTTAAAGGAGAAGAGTCAGGCATGGTGGCACATGCCTATAATCCCAGCACTCAGGCAGGAGGCGGAGGCAAGAAGATCATTGTGAGTTTGAGGCTGGTCTGGGCTACAAAGCAAGCTCAAGGCCAGCCTGAACTGCATAGTGAGACCCTGTCTCAAAAAAAAAAAAAAAAAAAAAGCAAGACAGAGAGAGTGAGAAGAGAATTGTTAGGCTCACAGTTCCAGTAGTACAGTCTGTGGTTGGCAGGCTCCAGTGCAGAAACAGTATGGTGGAAGGGCTTGACAACGGAAAGGTGTTTACTTCATGGCAGCCAAGAAGCAGAGAGAGCAGGGAGGATCTGAGATAAGTATGCATCCTCGCAGGTCATGCAGCTCTCGGTGAGCTGCTTTTTCCACCAAGCCCCACCTCTGAACACGTGAGACTTTCGAGTAACATTTTAGATCTAAGCCACAGCATTCTGCCCCTGGCCCCCAAAAGGCTCAGGTCCATCTCATTATGCAAACTGTGTCTAGTCTATCACTGAGAATCACCAAACTCTTACCAGTTCCAGCATTTCTAAAAAGTCTAAATCCAAAGTTTCCCCTGAGACTCAGAGGAAACTGTTACCTATGAGCCACTGTGAAAATCAAAAAGAAGGTTAACTACTTCCAATATCTCATGCCACAAAATAAATATTCCCTTTTCAAGAGGAAGGTCTGGGGCCATGATAGTGACCCTTTTTAGAACTTTCAGTAGTACAAACAACCCACTGCAGCAGGTGCGGGACACGACCCCAATTTTAAATTTTCCGTTCTGGCCAAGATACAAATTTTCCAAATCATTCAGGTCTGCTTCTTCCTCCAGATTTTCAGTGTGGGTCTGGCTAAAAGCAGCCAGCATTACTCATACCACAGCCTGAACACTGGCCTGCCTTGAAATTTCATCTGCCAGATTAACTAGTCATCCACATTTAAAGCTGCCTCTACAGAGTCACAGGACATGAACAAAACACAGACAAAGTATTTATTACAATAAAATATTCATGGTCTTTAGTACAATTTCCAGTGAAGTCCCAGTTCCTAATTGAAAACTCATGAGCTTGGCCTTTACTGTCCTCATTCTTATCAATATTCTTGTCTTCTATGCTCTTACCAGAATCACTCAAGCTCTGCTTACAACAGTCTAAGGATTCTCTAGCCTGCATCTCCAAGATTTCCCAAAATTCTTCCTATAGACCATTTTGAAAAGCTTCTGAATCACAGGATCAGTTATAGTCTTAGCAGTGACCACACTTCTTCTGTACCAGTTTTCTGTTATTAGTCACTTTCCCATCACTGGGACAAAATACCCCATAGCCACAATTTAAAGGAGGAGTTGATTTGGGTTATGGTTTCAGTGGGTTTCATGCATGGTTGGCTAGTTCTAACGCAGCAATGGCACAATGGAAGGTCCTAGCAGAGAAAAGCATCTCACTCTAATGATAGCCAAGAAGAAGAAAGAGAAGAGAGAACCTGGGGATAAGAATATACCTTCAAGGTCACATCTCTAGGACCTACCCCTTCCAATCAGGCCCTACCTCCAAGGCCCTATGCCCTATGCCCTTACATGAGACTTCAGATCTAAACAATAACAGTGGTGTTGTTTAAACCTATAGTCTCATTAACAACTCTGAGTCTGTAGGAGAAGCTTCCTCATACAATAAAAGGAACTGATGTCCCAATATTCTATCTTCTACAAGGGTCATAACAGAGGCAGTGTTTGAGTCTGTTCTGATATCAAGAATACATCCTAAAAAAAATAGTGGTGCACTATGTGTTATTGTTTTTGAAGGAATTACTCAGAGACACAAAAAGATTCTCTTACAAAGGAGAAACAAATGGATAATAGCACAAAACTTTCATTTATCTTAGTCTGTTGAAAGGAAAAATTTGTGTTGTTATCTATTTGTTTCTTGTTTATAAGAATCATTTTGGCTTATGTCTTATACCTTGAGTGTCTACTTTGAAGATACCTATACACAGTGTGATAACTATTGTTATGCATTTATTTTATTATGAAATTTTGATTTATTTTTTCATATAATAAAAGAAAGGAGAGGAAGGCGGGAAGGGAAGGGTAGACGATTTTTTAAAAGGTGTATTAAGTATATGTCCCTACTTTTGACTTTTTTTCTTTCCTTTGGCATTGGAAATCTAACTCACAACCTCATTCTGGCCAGGAAGGTGCTGTGCTGCCTACTTTCTAAAGTGAATGTAAACCTAAACTGCAAGTGAGCACTAATGGAACAAAGCACAGAGCTTTCTTGGAAGAATACTTCCTTAGGCGAGAAAGATGCATCAGAACTTTCCTCACTGGCAGCTGCCTGCAAGAAAAACCAGCAGCCCAGGGTGGTAAACTGTAAGATATTGAAATAAACTAGAACACTGTAAATGGAGCCAATTATTTGGGATTCGCATTCAACTCTTTACAAGGTTGGACAAATAGAAACTGATCTTTTTTCTTATTAGAACGAACAACTCAGTGAAATAAATATGAATGAAAACAAGCACAAATTTTAAAGTATTCAACCAAAATTATCTTTCTTTGTTGAGTACTCTAGTTATTTTTCATGCTGTCCTCTCAAACCCGTATACAGAAATATCCTCACCCTAACTCAGACCATTCCATTCCATCAATCTGGTCATTAGCTGATAGTTAAACAGAATTCTGCAACCAAGTAATGCATGCTTCATTGGTTTTTCTTGGAAATGGGTGAATGACTCCATGATCTGAATGTTGAACTCTTCATTCACTTTTCCAAACAATTGTGTTCTTAGGAAAAATTTAAAAGGCCATTGAAGAGAATACAAAAGCCAAAGGTGCCAAATGTGGCACCACAGATCTGTAATCAGCTACTTGAGAGATTGGGGTAGGAGGATCATGAGTTTAAGGCTATCCTGGGCAACTTAGCAAAAACCTGTCTCGAAAATAAAAAATACAAAACACTTAGCTACCAGCAAACAGTACTTTGAGGTCATGCTTTGCTAGGGTTTTAGGGTAATCTCAGTCCTTAACGACAAACTGACTTTTGAGAAAATCTGGAGGCCAACTTCTGTTATGAGGTTTTCTAAATTTGAGGTCAACCGAAGGCACAGAAGAGAGAAGAAACCAAATCAGAGAAGTAAAATAAACTTAATCAGACAGAGCAGTTTCCATGCTGTATGACTGGGATTATCTAACAGAATACCCTTGCTGGTACCCAAAACTTTGCAGGTAATATTTTTGGGGTCAGGCTTTGGATCTTTGAAAGTCCCTGATTGAGCTGCATATAACCACAAGATTTTTGCGCACTTAGTATGCACTGGCTACTGTCCTAGGCATTAAGTAAATCAAAAGGCATGTGATTCAGCATGGGCTCTGGGTCAGACAGAGGTGAGAAAAACCCTGAATCACTAATGACTGCTTGAGAAATCAGTATGAAAATGTGCAGTTTATAAGAACTGTGAGGGTTTAGTGAAACAAGGCATTTAAAGCAAATTTGCCTGAGATAAACACAGTGATCTATAACTATGAATCGTCTCTCCCATTCCTCTACTTCCTCTCTATGGTTTACAAGCCACTATCAGTCCTTGTTAACCTAACCCTCATCGGGACCTAGAACACAGCACTGGGGATAATGGCTGCTCCAGGCAGCTGAGCAGAATGAGCTAGTGCGTGGGGGATGGGAAATGTCTGTTGGCAGACTCCACAGAAAAACAGCGTTTATCCTGTGCCTGTTTTTGAGCACATGCACATGCTGGATTCTGATACACAGTATGCATCATTCATAAGGTTTTATGTAGAACAGGAGCAAGATGGGTGCAAAAGCGAATGGGATCCTGCTTTCTTTGTGTACGAGGGGCGGAGGGGACGGAGCACTGAAACGTGTTTGTGTGAAGACGGGAATGGCGGAGCCCCTGCGGGCCTGAAAGCAGCAGCGTGGGGTGGAGGTAGGAGTCACAACCGACAGCCAGGCTACACGTTCTCACTTTGCACTCAGGACTAGGGTGTTTTCTTATTGCAAAAATCAAACCGGACACCGTTCCCTAATTTTTCTTTCACCATTAGCCTTTTATTCCCTCAAATATTTTCACTTTACTGCTATAGTGCTTTAGAAAGTACCCAGCTAAGGGTATCATGCTCAAAACTATTTAAGGAAAGGAAGCCTTTGCCATCTCCACAGATGCTGAAATAGCCGCAAATGCAAGGATTTGCATCAGCTCTTGCTGCTATGCAAATCAGAGAGCAGTTTGTCAGCGGCCTTGTTTATTTTTGTAAATGTGTGGGTAGAGGAGGGAAAGGGGCTGTTTAAAATGCACTTGAAACTTTAAGTTTCAAATTGCTGAACTCTCCCAGAAGAAACTTAGTTTCCTCCCCCCGCCCCCAGGAATAAAATAAAGCAAAACTTACTTCAGAAATATATAAAGCATTAATAAGCCTAAACGCCTTAAAGCTGGCCATTGGAGCAGAGGGTTAGAAAATGTTCTCTTCCAAATGTATAAGGTAGATCCAGTTCATCTCAGGCCTCAGAATTTGTTGGCCCTTGGCCAAAGGAAAGATGCTGGCCCTTGGCCACAATATTGTTGGGCCATGATTCCCTCTATCCCTCTGTTCATTTAATCCTGAGACTACCCAAACATGATTTCCAGGATATGGAACCTACTCTGAATTTGTTGCTGGCCTCTGTGATTTTTCTTACATCATCTTGGCTACTGATGCTTGGTTCTCAATCTTCTAGGGCCCAAGTTTCTGCCATGGCCTCTCCGTGGCTGAACTATTCATTGCTAATGTCCCTGAGCCCTGCAGTGCTTTCTCAATTTAGCATCACATAACTGAATCACACAAATGACCAAAGACAAGTTATTGTTATTATCAATATCATAAATGTTTATCCAAGAAGTCAATGAAAAAGAACAGCTATGAAGAAACACTAGCTCTACCAGATGCTAAAGCCCTCAATCAAGGATCTGTACTTAGAACAATTTGGTAGTGACCACAGGACAAGACATGCAGACCAATATAATAGAATGAAAATTCCCAAAGGAGGTCCAAGTACATATGAAAATTTAGTATAAGAAGGGGGGTTTAAATTGCCAGGGGAAAAAATGGAGAGTATTGAGCAGCCATTAGAAAAAGATAAAATCTATGTCTTTTACCATATACAAAATTAAATTCCAAATGGATCAGGAGTCTGAACATAACCAGTTAAATTGTACCAGTACAAGAAGAAAACATAGATGAGTTCCTCTCCTATCAAGGAATGTAAATTCAAAATCCAGAAAAGTATTGATAAATGTGGTTATATAAAATTAAAACAATTTTTTCATGGTGAAAGCACCATGGAACAGGTCAAAGTCAATGGACATAACAGGAAAAAATTTTGTAACTTCTACCACAGACAAGAAGCTAATAACCTTATACTTAAATAATTCTCAAAGGGGAGAACATATCAGAATCAGCAGAACAACAGCAAAATGCACAGACAACTCATCTAAAAGTATATATGAAGCTTAAGCATAAAAAGGAATTCAAATGGCACGTAATTAAAGGAACGCAAGTTAAAACTATAGCCCTTCTTACCTACCAGATAAGCAAAACTTTAAAAGTATGACAATACATTCTTTTGGGGAGGCCAGTGGCAGATGGATGGGTACAACCCTTTGAGAGGGGAATTTCTCAGCAACTAACAAAACTATTCATGCATTTACTTTTCAACTTAGACACCTATCTACCCTGAAGCTACATCTCCAAAACCATAATAACACAGATGCATGGTTTATTCATTGCAATATTGGCTGGTAACGGTTTAAATGCTCATAGTTGAGAATAGGTGAATAAAGTATGGCATATCCAGTCAATGAAGTACCAGGCAGCTATGAAAAAGATCAAAGGATGTCTATGAACTCATATGGTATGTTTATGAAGATACACTATTAAGTGAAAAAATGTGGAAAACATTAACTACAGGCACCTTTTGTACAAGGGACAAAACAAATTACACACACCTTTGTTTAATAGTACAAAGACAGAGGAAAGATAACCTAAAATCTAAAGAAACTGTTTACATATCAAGAAATAGGTGCAAATGAGTTGGAAAGGATGGGCGAATAAGAACAGGACAAAATAGACTGGGAGGGCAGAGGAGAGATTCTATTCTGATGAAGCCTTTTTATGTGATTCCGACTTTGTTCAACCATAGAAATGAACATTGACTCAAGATATATAGATGGAGACTGGCATGGTGACACATAACTAATTCTAGTACTTGAGAGCTGAGGCAGGAGGACCGCAAGTCTGAGCCCCACTTGGGTGACTCAGTAAAAACCTATCTCACAATAAAAAAGTGAACGTGTTGCAGCTACAGCTCAGCCTGGTGGCTCTGGGTCCGACCCCCGGCTTACCGAAGACAGACAGACAGGTGGTAGATGACAGCTCGGTCGATCGACAGAGACAGATCCATGATAGAGGTAGACAGAGACCCAACAAGTATGAGAAAGGAATCCAGATGGAGTACATCTCTGATGAGGTTTGTTAGGACTTGGAGAGTGTTGCCCCCAAAACCCCGTGTGGCCGTAGGCAGGGCTTTGAGAAAGTGAGTGAATCTTGATGCAGTAGAGTGGACTTGCTAGTACGAGGCAAGGTCTGGTCAGAAGAGATTGGTCACTGGGGCATGGGCTGGAAGGATCTGTCTCCCTCTTCACCTCCTCCTTTTTCTCTCTTTACTACCTGGCTGTGATGCTCTGAGCTGCTTCTCCTATGCCCTTCTGCCAAGCCATTTTCTTCCTGGGAGCCAGCTGACAATGGACTGTAACTATGAGCCAAATATGGGACAATTTAATAGAAATAATAAACAACAAATAAATAAAGGAATAGACGGTCATCCACAGAATTCCTGTGTTCATACTGAGTATAACGAAAGGAACAGATGCATGAGTAGGGAAGAAGAGAAAGCTTTTCTGGACGGTAGAACTCCAAATAATAAATGTAGAATTATGATGTAGAGAAGGAGTCACAATTTTCAAATATTGAAGTAATAGTTATTTTAGAAAAGAATCATCAGTGAATGATAAAACTAGTGGGCAAAATATGACAAGGTATTTACATAGTCTCAAAATATCTCCCCCACAAAGGGGGAAGAAATTTTTTATAGTGGAGAATTCTGGGAGATAGTACCTCAATCCAATGCTCATAGTTATTGTCAGCAGTGATTGGACAAATCAATATCAGGTGCCTTATGGGTACAGTGCACCAAAAAGAACATTACAAAAGAAGAACACTGCTACAGTACTTTCACCAAAAATGCGCAATGTATCATGAGGAAACACTCAAACTGAGGAACCTTCTGCAAAAGTAACTGGCCAGTATTTAAGTGTCATGAAGGACAATGAAGGGCCGAGGAACTGTTCTAGACTCAAGGGACCAGAACAGATGAAGGAGAGAAGCCACAGTGCATTGGAAGAGGCCTCCCTCTTGAGGTCAGGCACAAATAGGGCTGGCCGCAAAGGAGATGAAGGCGATATGGCAGCTACATCCAAGATGTCATCCTGGTTTAGATCCTGGCAGTTGGAGGATAAACTGGTGAAATTTGAATAAATTCTGTTGAATATTTAACAGACCTGAATCAATGTTAATTTCCTGACTTTGATCATTCTAGGGCAGTTACGTAACATGTTAAAATTTGGGGGGTCTGGGTGTACAGGAATTTTCTATAACATTGTTTGTAGAACTTTTGTAAGATTAAAACTAATTTAAAATGAAAAGCTTAAAAGTTTTAATTTAAAAACTCAAGACAAAGAGCAACCAAGAGTACAGACTTCTGGTTGAGACTAATAGAATGTCACATGTGGAACCATTTAAGTAATGAAACAGCGATGCATCAGGAAAGCCTGAGCTTCAGAACTTTGCAGCTGTAGGACCCCTCTCGCCTTGGTACCTACTAATTGTGTGATGCCAGGCCAATTACCTAATCTTTCTGAGCCTTAGCTTCCCAACCTATAAAATGGGTCATTATAATATCTAGTTTATATAACTGATTATAATTATGTATATTTATATCAATATTATTATCTATAATCAGCAGGTAATATTTCTAAAGAGCTTATACCAACCCAGCCGACAGGATTCAGAGCGGTTTTTATTGTGGTTGTTATGATTAACCACATCACTGGCTAGTTTACTCCTGATGAATAATTACATGCTTCATGTTGAGGGCCCTCTTTAGGGCCAGGGAGATACCCCCTAGATTATATTTCTAAGGTACCACATTATAAGTGCAATGCATGAAAATTTAAACCTGGAAAACAAGTAAACAGTGTGTGCTTATTTTTTTAAGACATGATTCACAGGCCTCTTTTCAACCAAATTCCACTTGGTCTACCTTTAATTTTGTGTACCAGACCTATGATATAAAGCAATCGTTTGTACTTGTCCTGGAGCAGACTGAGAAAGTGCTACCACCGGGTGTTTTAGGCATGAGTAGATTCCAACTCAACCCTAAATCTTAACAATGCCGATGCTTCCGATGGGGCAGAGCAAAGCCAAACTCTCTAGATTGTTTTTCCTTAGCAGATTGTGAACTACTTAAATGTGATGGCATAGATCAAATATTTGAGGCTGATATTGCTTGTAGGTTCATGCTTCCTCCTTTAATCCAGTTTTGAGATACTTCCAGGATAAATAATGGGCAAGTACAGGAGAAGGGTGTGTATGCCCCAACAGGATCCCATTTCACTGCTAAGTCAAACACGGAAATGTCTGGTGTTTCTAGTAATATGTTTATTTTAAGAAAAGGATATAAGATCAAGAGACTTCTGTGGCAACTATTCCATTTTTAAAGAAGGGATGCAAAGCATCACAAACAAAATATGCCACTCTGCTATCCTCCAAATATTTCCAACAATCCTTTAAGGCTAGGAACAGAGGTTAAATTCCTGAATAAATTCTCTTATCTTCAAAATATGCCCCAAAGTTTTAGAAACCTTAGCTTTTGGACATTAACCAAAAAGAATTTCCATCCTGTCATTTGGAAAAGCTTCTCAAATTCCTGTTAATCATAACCTAAGCAGAGACATTGTTTTGTAATCCTTTCCTGACCCCTTGTTGATTCTAATGTGCTCTGGCCACAGTAGATATTCCACAGCACCGTTGTCTTTGGGTCCTCATCCAACATGCTCTCTTCACTGGAAGACATTTCTACCCATGTTGCCAAGATCTGGTGAAGCTAAGGTAGCATCTGCTAAATCCCTGTGTTGATATTTCAACATTCATCCATTCTCCCAATCCTATCCTGCCCCTAAACAACTGGAGACACCACCCTCCTTTTCCAGACTTACTGTTCACTTGGATTCCCAGTCTCATGCCCAGAAGCTTCATCCAAACTCTCCTGTATTTTTCTGATTTTCTTTCAAAAAATATGTAGGTCTCCCTTACACATTTTCTAAATACGTTATTCAATTAGCTTGACCTTCACTGTTTCCCCGTCTAGATCATTTATCCTTTGAAAACCTGGCATCTATCCTCACTTATCTACCTGCTGCAGCAAACAGAAACACTGAAATGACACCCAGGGTTTGGAGGTAGATTTATTTACCCCAACAGGCATTGATCAGGCTCATTTCCAAAATATCAGGCCCTGATCTCTGCTGGTCTATATGAGATAAGCAAGCAGGAAGTACAGAGGCGAACTGGCTTGTCAGCTGGAGATTGGTTCTTTCAATACGTGTCATAGTGACCAGCGATGTAGCACAGAAACTAGCTGTTTTTAAGGAGACAGAAGCAACCAGAGCTGGAACAGGAACTATTTTCTGGGTGAGTAAAGAATATTGGCTGTGGGGGAACATTTTCTGCTACATTTCTCCCTCTTTTAGTTTCTCTGGAAAATCTTTGCTGGATGTATTACATGTGATCTTCTCAGACAAGGCCCAACTAGAAGCAGTAACATTAAGGTTATAGTTTTTCTCTAAGTTGCTTTTAGGAAGAGATATAATTTAGGCCTGTCTGTTCTATAACATTACTCTGGCAAGGTAGTGAGGGAGTTAATATGATCTAGGAGAGTGTCCAACTTGCCTTGGATGGTCAAGTGTTTGATTAATTGTTTTATTTTCTTGGGACAACCATTAACCATAGCTAGTAGGGGGGCAGGGAAGCAAGCTCTAGAGTAAGCGCCCTAAAAAGACACAAAAGTCAAGGGGAATAGGTATGGAGCAACTCTGTGAATGATGTTCTCAGGCTCCAGATATGCATGGACTGGTCAGCCTCCAAAGTGACCACAGCAGGGTTTTGAGTACATGGTCTCTTTAGTGTGAGCCCTGGAGGAACTGTCCAGGTAAATTTCTTTTAGCAGATCTAAGGCTGGATTTCTGAAACCTGTAGTGGTAGTTAATATGTACCTGGGTTATATGTGTGTGCAAGAGTGTCTACAGGTATAGTCGGTCTGTTAACTAAACTTTTGTGGACCTAGTTACAAGGTGTTTCTGTAGGGTTATGTTTTCTCTTCTCAACTTTTTAGAGCTTGTGGAGTTTTTATTTAGTTATCTGTGCTACAAATGCAGGCCCACTGTCATTGCCAGTGATCAAGGGTGGGCCATATCTAGGGACAATTTCTCACAGAAGGATCCCACAACCTTCTGCTGTCTTGGCCAGCCTGAGTAGGGGCAGAGGAGCACTAAGTCATGTTGGATGGAGGTCAGGGCCAGTGACACAGACACTGAAGCCTGGACTGGATGCAGGGGTATGGGTGCCAGCGCTCCAGTTTGAGATTGCAGAACATACAGTGAGAGCAGGTCTGGCTCTACATCATTGGGGACAGGTTTCCAAATAAGAGCAGGAATCAATAGCAGGTGAGCTTTGGCCAAAATAACCTTGTCTAAAGTTAGGACAGGCCTATCTAGCCTGTCCTAACAGAGCTACTTCCATCTGTAAATAGGGTATACTCAGCATCTTCTGGAGGGGTATTTCTTTAAGTCTGATTGGCTCAAGAACAGTTTATTAGACAGTATCAGGCAGTCACGGTCTGTTGGGTCCAGCTCTGTGGACAGGTACATAACAGGATTGAGTGGTTTTATCACCACAAGAGTCAGGCAGAGATTTTTGCATAAGAGTTCTTGGTACAGGTGAGGTCCAGCACAGCATGTGGCACCTGGACAGTTAGATCTTGGCCCAAGGTGAGCTTGTCAATTTTCCTGATCAGAAGGACAGCAGCTATTAGAGTGCAAAGGTAAAGGAGAGAGGTACCCATTAGCTGCTGGATCCAAGTATTTGTACAGGTAGGCCACTGGGCACTCCAGGGCTGACAGTCTGAGTAAGCATCATTATTTTTGTGAACCAAGGGATCCAGATTTTATAGAAGACAGCAGCTCCAAGAAATTTGTGGAGTTTCTTTCTTATAACTAGTTTCTGACAGATATTATAGCAAAGCTTTTGGGTCTTTCCAACAGGCAATTTGAGTGTCATTAATCAGAAGTGCATTTTTCAAAGAGGAAACAAGGTTTTGAACCTCTGGGAGGTTGAGTCCGGTCAGTTGGCTTTTGAGTCCAGAACTTGGGTCTTTCCACTTAAAGGTGAAGAGAGGCTGGCTTACAAAAGCCAGTTGAAGGCAGAAGGCATTCTTAAGGTCCAGGGAGGTATATCAGCAGGTTATGGGGGACAGAAGATTGAGGCAATTGATACGGAGGGCAATCACAGTGGCATTGGCAGCTCGGAGATCTTGAACTGGCTTTATAGACAGGAGAGGTGTATTTTAGCAGTTTGAGAAATCTATAGACAGGGCCTCCCCAAAAATGGTGGGAGAGTTTCCAAACCCTTGTGGCAATTGAGTTTGGGTTAGGAGCCACAGAACGCAAAGTGATGGCTGCGTTGTTGGTGGTACAGAGATGTTACTCTAGGTGATTAACAGTCTACCAGGCAGATGTGTGGCTGGCTTCCCGCCTGCTTGTGCTTCCCCTGACATCCAACACAACAGGGGTTAAAATGAGGCAGCATGGTCAATGGCCAGGCCTGCAGTCCAGTCTTAACTTTTACCCCTGCAAAGAGAGTTTTAAGAACTTCAAGACTGTGGTTATCTGTCTCAGGCTGATACAGGTGTCATTTTCCTCTTGGAGAACAGTCAAAGTTAAAAGTGCAGGGTTAAACAAGAAGGAGGCTGACTGGCTTAGTGTATAGGAATTCATGTTTAGTGAGATGTCCTCCCAGGTTGCAAGTTCATGCCTGGCAGAAAAGGGTGAGAGACAAGAGTTCCAGTTGCCCCAGTGGTAACTTTTTGATAGAGGGAACTTTTAAAGGCTGAGAATTTTGTTCCATTGTCTGCCAGGAAAGTCCCATGTTTTCTCCATACTTTTTCAGTGAGTGCAGGCTCTCAGGGACCCAGTCTGATAGAGCTTGTGCTGTTCTGTTCATCCAGATCCAACAGGGTGAGGAGAGGTTCAGGCACTTAGGTTTCTTTGTGTCCCTCAGACAGAGGGTGCATTTATCTTTCCAATATTCAAACTGTTTGCATTGGGGGAAAAGGTTTGGTCCTTTAATTTTACAAAAGACATGGAGCTTATAAGGCTTTATTTTTACTCTATAGTCATCAGGAAATCCTCTTTTGAAGTTTTCCAGCATAAAATCAAGGACCACAGGTTTACTCTGGTTTGCAGCCATTCTATTCCCTAGGGTGTATGTTGTGTACCCTTGAACAATGTCCGAAGAGACAAAGGGTGGGTGTCCCTCAGAAAGAGAACATTCAGATGCCCATTCAGCTATGCCCCTTGTGGGGACTTTGGCATGACTCAGCTAAGGAGGGTTCAAGGCCTCTGTTATACCATATATCAATCACCATGGAATCACGGTGAAGACCCAATCAGCCACTGCGACCATTGCTCCCCTCTTGGTACACAGATAGTGCAGCCTATTGCTTACTCTGGCCGGCCCACTCACACAATCACTGATCAGATACTCGGAGGTTAAACATTCCAACCCCCTTTCCCTTGACGGTGGCCTTAACTAACAAGAGTTGATCAAGCTCTTCTGCTCAAGCTGAGCAAGACTGACAGACTAATTGGGGTGCCCCCAGGGTCTTACCAGAATTAGGCAGGCAGGCAGACATACAGACAGATAGACAGAAAGACAGACTACATCCTCCTGCCTTTGTGGTCCAATATTTGCCGCTTGAGTGTGGAGCCAGGACTCCTCCTCCAGACCTCTGAGGGGACTTGAGAAATCTCAAGGGCAAATCTTCCTGTTGAGACCTGAAAGGTTCTTGCTCCATCTGAGAGTGCCACAACTGGTGACCAAAGAAGTCAGCATGGTCAGTCTTTCTGGTCAACATAACAGATGCTGTGTCAAACAGAAACACCAAAACAACACCCAGGATTTGGAGATAGATTTATTTTACCTCAGTGCGCACTGATTGAGATCATTCCCAAAACATCAGGCCCTGATCTCTGGTGGTCTAGGGTTTATACGAGATAAGTAAGCAGGAAATACAGAGGCAGAATGGTTTGTCCACTAGCAATTGGTTCTTACAATATGTATCATAGTGACCACCTATTCATCATAGTGACCAGCCATTTCTAAGAGACAGAAGCAACTGGAACTAGAACAGGAACTGTCACCTGGGCAACTGAAGTGTACTGGCTGGGGTGGGGGTGGGGGCATTTTCTGCTACACATTGAAATAAAGCCAATAGCTTGTAATGAATATCTGTCTTCTCTGTCTTTGAGGCTTCCTACTCTAGTGGGTATATCTGGCTCAATTCTAAGTCTGCTCCTCGTGTAGCACTGCCTGAAATCTCACCTTATTTATCTCATTTCCGCCCATCCTTAGATGCTCATCCTGAGATGTTTGGAAGCTGTGAAGGCTTACCAGAACTGCCCTTCTTGAAACTCTTAGAATTCTAACTTTCAGTGGGATCCACTGCATCTCATAGCTGCCCCCTGTGGCTCCTTTGGGGAACCACAACGCAGTCTTCTTTCCCAGCTGTTTCTCCTTGGCCAAGGAGTGAGCCTGTTTCCCTAGCTATGCCAATCTGACTTTCTGTCTCAGGACTAGGAATCTGGAATGCAGTGATTGAAGAAGGAAATGGATACAGCTAGGCCATCTTGGCTGCACAGGCTGGAGAATGTGACTAGTCACTTGCCCTAGAGCCTGGCAGACACAGTCTCCTGCGCTTGGCTCTTCCACCTGTCCATTGTTTCTGTGAGCCACGTATTTTCCTCTTGAAATTGGTCAGAGTAAATGTCTATCCTCTATATACCCAGAAACACTTAACTAGGACTCGCCTATTACCTGTAGTTACTATTATTGCTTGTTCTTACTATTTAATTTGAGCAAGGAGGGGCTAATTATGTCTTTGGACCAGTAAAATGGGAAATTGTAAGTGCAAGAACTGCAGCGGCCCCATTACAGACATTATAATCGGACTATAAATGCTCACTGAATCAGCATGTAGCACTACTTCCGTTATTGTTTCTGCCAAAAAAATCAGTTCTTAAGCAACTCAACTATTTATTTCATGTAGTTCCTACAACTGTGTGATAATAAGCATATATGAAAATATTCATCTGTAAAACAGAGGGACTAGAATAATTATCTCTGATCATCTTTGTGATTGTATGTTGTAGTTGATTATCACTCATTAATTCCCAAGAATAACTATTAACCATGCATTAGGTTAGTCACCAGAGTTGTATATAAGATAAAAATTATCCGCCAACTTCTCTGGCTCCAGTACACTTCTCTAGAATTGTCTGGAAGTCCTTTCCACTTTAACTGGTGTCTTTACATAATGATAGTGCTTGGCCTTATTTGACACTTTTACTTCTGAAGCATTTTCATATATAGCACGTCATATTTTCTTCCTGTTGCATACATGGGGAAGCTACTTTGGGTCTTGTGACTAACATCAAAGCCAGAGCTACAGTGAGAAGACAGGTTCTTTAATTTAGAGGGATGTTTCTCCCTTCCTTTTCTACAATAATGAAAAATTTTCCTTTGAGACATAATTAAGTGCTGGAGTTATATTTTATTTAATCACTGCATTACATTCAACTCATGAGCTGTTCTCTTGTCGCATAAGATAAAGGCAGTGTCTGGGTTTTTGCAAGAGGAGAATGTCAAAAGTACTACTTGATTACTGGTACATTTGGTCAATAAGTATTTATTTAGCACATATCAAGTACAAAACATTGGGCTACCCTGTGACAGTAACACAAGACAAGACATACACAGCCCCTGCTCCCACAGAGTATATAGTCCTACGGGAGAGCATGTCAGAGCTGCTCAATGTGGGGAGCTAGGTGAAGAGATGGAGCACATATACAGGTTCCCCAAATGTCATGGTCACAGTAACTGGAATTAGGCTTCCCAATGCACTCCTATCATTTGTATATTGGCTAAAATTTACTAATTTTATTTTTTCTTCTCATTCTAGAGGCATGTTCCTTCTTACGTAGGTTATCATTTCTTTTCAAAATCTCCCCTTCTTTATAGTCACCCATTTGAACTCTACATTTCAGAGATGATCCCCAATACCTTTCTCATCCAGAATGTTCCCAGTGGACCCTCAGGTGGCATTCTGATGGACCCTCCATGGCCTTCATTGCTCTATAAAAAATAAAATCCTTTCCTGAAAAGCAGAAAATTCTCTCCATTGTGTTGTCAATGGTCCAGGATGGAACCAAAGGGCCACGAAGCAAAGGGCATGCTGTTGAGTTTTTTTAGGAATGCAATGGCAAGCAGTGTGTCTGTGCCCAACCTTATGCTATTTTGCTTCTAGCGTCAATAGAAATATATAAAGCTTTTCAATTTTCTTCAAAACATGCTATGTAACTGACTTAATAAAAAAGAATAATAATAGGAAGTTACAAAACAAAACTAGATTAGGGCAGGTGTTGGAAGGGCATTTGATACAAAGACTGGAATTTCTGTCAGCTTAGGAGACACATTTGTCCATCATTAAAATATATAGCTTTCTAGACAGTCTTAAAGGTGTTACTATCATTTAAAAAGGAACTTAGATGAGGTACCATTTTTCATTTGTCAGTATCACTAATATAGTCAGTCTGGGAAACTGCAGGAAGAATTTGATATGGAAGGGAATGAAGAGCATTATGAGTTTATTGTATACTCATTTCATTTCTAAACCATGACAGGTGAGAGATCTGAAAGAATGCAAAATGCAAATGTAAGTTAGGTAGTGACTTAAAAATCTATGTATTTCTTTGATCATAATACCTAGCATGATTTTAGCCAATTTGCTAACATTAATTACTCCTGACAGCATTCACATCACCTAATCACCACATCACCACATCAGCTAAGCTGTAGTTTGTCTTCTTTGGTGAAGATGCATAAAGTTAAAAGATTGTTCCTATCTGGAAAGAAGTCAGAGGCAGTGCTAGTTTCTAAATTTACAGCACATCCTTAAGAGTTTCAGCCTTGAAGAAAGACAAACTCAGGTTCAAATTCTAGCTCTGCCACTTAATATATATGTGACTGTAGGCCACTTAACTATGGGCTAAGTAGGAAAATATATGTAAATACTAGCATAAGTATCCAAGAATAACAATACTAATAATGTAGGCTGTTCTTTTGGAGAAATAATCACAGAATATGTAAAAGTATTGGAAATTCACCAGACCTATGTTATTGACAAGTTTTAGGAAATCATGCAATTTTACTTCCATTTTTTAGCAAGGACATAATGGTACAATTATATACTTTAAGCTTACATATATATGTTGAGATCTGTTCTCATAAGTCAAATAGTTCTTTTCTTTCTAGAAAATTTAAGATTTTAAAAATATAAATAAAATGTGCACATGTGTGTGCACACACACACCATTCAAATTCACAGTCTCCTGCGAGAAGCTAAAGGTTAGCCTCATGAATAAACCCAGGTAAACAGGGTTTTGTTCCCGTGAAGGCGTTGGGTAGGGACTAATTTCATAACCATCCTCTGTTCTTTTCCTATTTGGGTAATCCTGAAGTAATTTAGTTTGAAGGGTAAGATATGGGAGTTCTAAAATTTAAATTCTAGTTCTACACCTCTCTGATCTTCAGAAAGTTAAACTTTACAAACCTCTATTACCTCATTCCTTAAGTGGAAATAAGAATAGTGACCTCCTAGTTTGCTGCAAGGATCATATAAACTTACAGCTGGAAGCCCTTGGAGCTGCGCTTGGCATACAATAAACAGGCAATAAATAGTAGCTCTTACTTGGTATTCTAACAGATGAGTCTGAGTTCCCGCGACTCTCCTTCAGCTAAGTTAAAATGTGGGATGGCACCGTTATCTACTTTAGGTGAATCCCAAATGCCTTGATTCAAGAGTCACTAGCACTGCACTGCCTGGAGCCATGATAGATACAGATCAAAAAGGAATCTCAGATTTCACACTCCAACGTGAGGACCAGTCACACAAGCAAAGAGAAAAAGAGGCCAGGAGAGCTTGGACAGATAACAAGGGTGATGTTTCTCTGCACTTCCAAGCCGTCCCACCTAGCCTCGTAGAAGAGAAAAGGGCTCGCGGTGATTCCCAACCTTGCCCTGTAGACCTATCCACGAGTGCACAGACACATGAAATGAACATCACCAAACCAAGCAAGAGCTTCTTTAGACATCAACGCCCTTCCTCCTGGGCTACTTCTCTCAGAAACTTAGTGAAACTGACAATCAGCACAGTCTACTCTGAGTGTTGCTGTCCTCGGGAAAGGAGATCAGGAGAGGGACCTGAAATTCTCACCTTCTCCTTCCTGGTGCTAGTTCCCTTTTTCCCTCCACGTTCTCCATGAGTCAAAGAGCTAGCTACTTCAGCCTTTCACGGCGTTTATGCATGTGTCCTCGTTTCGACCTTCCGAAACTGAAACAGGTCAGGGCATTAATTACTTTATCACCAGAGCCACAATCAGCCCCCCATCTTGTTTCTCATCCTGCTCTGCTACTGCTACACCACGAAGCAGGGTGAACAATGAGCACCAGATGAAAGGAAGGCCCAAATCAGACGCCAGGCTATAAAATTCCTGAAATTACTGCCACCTTATAAAAACTAACAATACAAACTTTCTCCCATTATCATTTCAATCTGTCGCTCCCACAGAGAAATCTCAGCCCAAAGTTCTTCCCTGCACTATCTCTGGCTCCATTACAGGTTTAAGAGATGGTACTGGGGGGATTTGAGCAGAATCTGGGATTCTTCTTTAGCAGCTGCACCTCGGGCTGTCTACCAACATAATTGGAGTAGAGTCTTAGTACCTCCAGCAACTGGGTTTTTTTTTTAACGCTGAGACTTTCATTTCCTTTTTTTCTGAAATACCTAAAGGTCAACAGAATGCTTAAGCATATCACAGTAACCAGGCTTAACCACACTAAATTCAGAAGCACAAATTCCCGGTTGGTAATATGGACACTGGTTTCCATCTGATCTAGTTCCCCAGCGAAGGATCGCACTTCACAGATCCCTGCCCACACTGTACTCCAGCCCCTACTGCTAGTTCAGCAGACAAGTCATTGTACAGACTTGCTGTTATCTAGGTCTGCAGGGACACAAAGAAAAAGTCCTTCTCCTTCTGGTGAGTGACAGCGGTGGGTTTGTGCCAGCTGTTAGGATTCTGGCCTGGGGACCAAGCTGACAGGACAGAGAAGCCCTGCATAGAGACTCGAACTGCACCGTGCGTTCTTGCTGGACTTTGCCTACAACCACTGAGCTTATATACACCATTAAAACAGCAACTTAAAAACAAAGATGAAGGATGTGCTGTTGCACTCATTGCTAACTAAGCTGCTGCCAAAAGTAATTACCAGGCAGAGATAATGCCAATGGTATTCGAATTTAAATGTTAAAATAATAATAAGGCCTATGGTCTCCCTAAGGTTAGTTTATAATAAAAATAACTTCTTGATCCTGGAAAACTTATCTGGTTTCTTTCTTCCTTTCATTCTCCACTTAATGACTGAAGTTATTATTTCCATGGTGGTCTCCAAACCACACTTGGTTTCTATGTAGATTGGCATGTCACCTCCAAAAATTTCACCAGCTGCCTTTTCCTCTCAGGAGAATATGATTAAAATATTAATCCAGCTTCTGCACTAATCTAGCAGAAGTTATATAAATCTCCACACAGCACTTCACTTGCTGTTAAATATGCAATGTGTCCTCTCTTTTATTTTTTATGCCTCCGCAGGAAATTTAGCTTCTAGCAAAGCAGATATAAACTAGTATCTCACTGTCCTTCTGATTTCTGAGACCTGAGAATGGGAGATTGTAAGTTGAAGTTCAAAATGTAGGTTTCCAATGAGAAGTAACAAGCTGGAGGAAAACATCAGTCTGGCAGCGATGGCCTTCACAAACGGGTCACTGTGGACAGAGGGCGCCTCAGTCACTGGCAGCAAGTCCTCCAGTAGTGTGAATTCACCCATTTGTCCGGCTGACTGGAAACCAGCCGGAACTGCAAACCCATCACTCGGCAAACCTTTACTGAAACCACCTCTGGGCCTAGCATCGGGCTAGATCCTTGTTTCTGAGGGGTTTACAACCTAATTACTTTCATTAGAAACCCATTGTGTAGTAAACTACGTGACACTAAGCAAGCGTTTGAAGAGTGGAGTGGTCGGTCTTCCTCCAAAGTGCCAGAGCAGCTGAGTGAGACCGGGCAATGTCTCCCAGGATTCGAATGACCAAGCCACACATTATCTGTTCTACTCATTTACAAAAGTCATGTTGTAGATTTTAATCTATGTAGCTAGTAAAGAGGGCAATACTTTAATTATTTTCCCTTAATTAATAACTTTACATTAATCGGTATATTTTAACTAAAACTATCTGTATTGCAGGGGAAAAGTGTCTGTGGAGAAATGATCAAAACCTGACCAGCTTTTCCACTGATTAATGACAGAACAAGTAGACAGAAATGAAAGGATTTTTAACACGGCAACTTGATTTTCTTTTCCAAAGGAAAAACAATGCCTTTACCTGTAGTTACGTTTCTCTTTCACATTTAGCTGAACTGCTGACTGACTCAACTAGCGCAGTGGGTTAATTCTGAAATTTTATTTCTATTATGCAAAACTGAAACATACTGCTGTTTCTCTCTTTGAGAGGTTTTTTCATTTTGTTTTGTTTTTAATAATTGAAGAACAATTTCATTTCACTCCATGTGTCATTTGTGGTCAGATTTTCCATAAAGAGAACAAAGGTCATAATTGGACTTTTTTTTAGTGGGGACTAAACCTAGGGCTTTTATACTGAGTACATCCCAAGACCTTTTTATTTTTTATTTTGAGACAGAGTTTTGCTAAGTTACCCAGGCTGGGCCTGATTTTTCCATCCTCCTGCCTCAGCCTTCCAGGGTGCTAGAATTAGACATGTACCACCACGCTTGGTTTTAGTCTTTTATGAATGGTCCCTCTATCTCCAGCCTGAGATGACAGTAGATTGCAGTAGGCCAAGGGCTTTTTATGGGCACTGGGAGGCAAAAGGAGGTGTGATGCTCTCTTGGCGCCCACTGAGAGGAACCCAGTCCACTTTTCTCTTTTGAAGACTCTAACGTGGGCCTGAGAGCCCCTACTCTGCTCTCTAACAATCAGTCATGGATGCCTGTATCAGAAGTTCCTACTTAGGGGGATAAGCTGCAGACTCATACCTGTAGCAGCTCCCAGGGAATGAGTATGTCATGCTGAATACAAGCCTAGGGCTCTCCCACACCAGCACCTCCAGCACCTTCCAGCCATGGACCTGAGGCATGGCCAGCATGCCCTGCTGACACATGCCCCTGGGCACTGCGATTCCCTCTGTGCTGGCCTCAGTCCAGCCCTTCTCCAAGACAGGAAGCCCATGACTTTGCTCTTCACTGGAGATGCTCACGAAGGCTCTGGTCCGTCCCCCGATGGAGATGCTAGACCAGAAGACCTGCCGCCTTGAAGATGAGTGTGGCCACATGACTTGCTTTCAATCTTTCATGAGCAAAATGCTGCATCGCCTGTGCCAAGGCTGGTGCACTCTCCTCACTCCGAGCGAGGGTGACAGAAGTACAGCGTCTCTGGCCCTCTGATGGAGAACCTCTTTAATCAGGCCGCACCCCACCCAGGATTCATATGCATATTTAACTTTAGGAAGTCCTGCCCTAGGAGTAGAGTTTTATTTTTTATTTTTTTATTTTTATTTTTTTCCGGTACCAGGGATCGAACTCAGGACCTTGCGCTTGCCAGGCAAGCACTTATGCCACTGAGCTATACCCCCAGCCCTAGGAGTAGAGTTTTATTTGCCATATTCTTTTCCAGCAGTAACTGATGTTCCAGGTAGTGGTTCTTTTAGCCCAAGCCCCTGTCTTGAGCTGAGACAAACTAGGAATAAACCACGAGAGGAATAAACCTTCGGTCAAAGCCACTAAAAGTTGAGAATTGTTATGATGACATAACCTGACCCATCCCGAGACCATCGATCCGCACTCTGGGACCCTGAGCAAGACAGTTAATCTCCTGTGTCTCAGTTTCCTTGATAGAAAGTGAAGATCATAGTTCTTACTCCAAGCCATGTGTGGTGGTGCATAACTGTATTCCCAGCACTTGAGGGGGCTGAGGCAGGAGGATCCTTGTGAGTTCGAGACCAGCCTGGGCTGCAAAGTGAGCTCAAGGCCAGCCTGAACTGTACAGTGAGACGTTGTCTCAAAAAGCACCACAAAAAACCCAGTTCTCACTCCAAGGGTAGTTATGAGGGTCCATGAGGTGCACGAGTAGTGCTTGGCAGGTAGCAAGTTGTCGTTAAATACTAGGTTTTATTGCTGACAGACTCCTTTTCTGCGGCTGAAGCCTTGCCTGGTCATGTGCAATCCCAGCCTCCTTACGTCAGTGACTGGGGAGGCGGGAGCTCTGTCCCCGTCCCTACCCCACCAAGCCACACAGCAAAATAAAGACCCATCCTCCTCTGAAAGAAACAAGGCTGTCTGTTGCAGCTGGGCGCGGGCAGACCTTGCCCATCTTCCTGTCACCTTCCCTCAGTGCTCCGAGCCGCGTATGCTGCCCCTTCCCTCTCACTGACCTTCCCAAATCCCACTTCCTTACCATGCAGTTCAGAATTCACACACAGTGTTCGTCTGTCCTTCCTATTAAAGCTTTGTCCTGAACTCGGTGCTAGAGGTAAAAAATGTTAAATGCCTAAAAAGTGTTTTGTCTTTTCCCCTAAACCCCAGCATATGTAATTCTAGCTTCAAACGTGATCAAACCTGCTGCAGAGTAAACTGAGGAAGGCGCAGTGAGAGAGACGGGGTGGAGGTTTCTGTTCCATTCTGGATTTTAAAGGAGTCCAATATATTTCTGACATAGTAACTGGAATGATGACCAGTATTTGAAGACACTTTTAATAAAATGTATCATTTATTCTAAAAGAAAATAAAATGACAAGCTCCTTTTTCTCCCTGCCATGCTCTTAAAATGTATATAAAATATCCCCAGCCAGAATATTTTACTGTCTTGAATCTCTTCTCCATATTTATAAACCAACTTTTAGAAACTCTTGGTATTGAAGCCAAACTGCACAATGAGTTTCATTACACAGTTGCAAAGTGACAGAACTTGAAAAAGCACCTACGAGACTTGATCTCATCGTTTTCCCTTCTTTAGGCCAGAGGGCAACAACAGTTTCCTTACGGACCAGACATGACACATCTTAGGTTTTGAAAGGCACGGCTGTCACTGCTACTCTGCCTCTGCAGCCCAAGCAGCTACAGGCAATGCGGAAACAAGCAGGCTCCGCTGTAATTCTGCATGATTTTATTTATGGACGCTGAAATTTTATTTCCATCTAGGGGTCTGGGTCACTAAGTATTATTTTTTCCACCTATTTAGAAATGTAAAGCATGTTTAACACATTAGTGGGATACAAAGAGGGATCAGGCTGGGTTTGGCCCACAGGCCACACTTGGTGGATTCCTGCTGTAGGTTCATGGGTTCATGCTTTTACTTGTGTGGAAAAAAATTCTGTGACACTTATGGAAAGTTAAGGAAGACTTTGTCTGAGGGAGAGAGATTGGGCTGAACCCCGAATACAAAAGGGGATCCATAATCAACACGCAGGATGTGCGGTCAGCTATGGAAAGAGGAGACATCAAGATTGGCGAGTTTGCTGTGTCATTGAGGATTCTTACTGAGGGCAGCAGGCCGAAGGCCTACACGTCAGAGGCTGTGAGAAGCCAGGTCCAATACTGATGACGTGGACAGCAAGAGACCTGGTGAAGTGGGCTGCGCAGGCCCTGGAAGGAGCAAGCTGAGGTTGAGGCTTGGTTTAGAGGAGCCTGGGCCTGACTGAAGTTAGGTCAAGGAGAGAGCCTTCCTGAAACTACAGCAGACACAGCCTCTATGGATACATGGTGCTTGGTCTGGTAAAAATCCACTTCAAAATTGGGTGAGAATTAGTCACATGAGCCTGTTTTTGTTTATTCAACTTGAAAAAAACGCAGGATCCTAAAGATGTCAAACTTTTGCTATAACTTATGCCAGTATTACCCATAAAAGTAATGTCGCCCACCACTCCTTTCCTCACTACGCACAATTAGCAATTTACGAAGTAAGGAAATAGCTGGCAGTTGTCTTCACAGATGAAGTCAATGCAGTCTCAATCCTTTGCCAAAAGGCAGGGAAACCAGTCTGTGCCTCTTTTCCCTGAGGCTGCTCAAGGCCAGCGCCTGTGGAATGACCAGGAAGGACAAGATTCGGCTTCACCAGGGATTTTTTAACTGGAAATCTACACTACTTTAAAAAAAAAAAAATAATAAAGTGATTTTTTAAAAAAGAGCCTTGGCTTTTGCTATTTTTACTGATACTCAAGTAGCACTGCTTAAAACATTTTAAGTCTAGACGTCTCTATGGAAACCGAAGAAAACTTGTATTTTATGGTCACAAGTTCTATATCCTATTGAATCACCATGGGCCATCTGCGATCTCAGATATATTTTTGATCTATTTTTCTGAAATCCTATCAGTTATAATAAGATTTATAATTACTTTTGCTGAGGAGAAAGACAAGAAAGAACTTATTCTAGTTTTTATTAAGACAGTGCTCTTTCAAATATTCTTGCTAGAAAAAGAATTTTGTGAATTTTGGCAAAGTAAATGGGGGAAAATGACTACTTTTAAATTTATATCATTAATTTTCCTTCCCTCTGTTCCATCAGTGTCAAATACATTTTCTTTTAAGAAATGTAACAGAAATGAACAGTTAGTTCCTCTCCCCACAGACTATTTATTACAGTGGAGAAGAAAAAAAAAACTAGAGTGAATCAGCCTGACATCTTGACCAGGTGGCAAAAATTAACATCACCTGTGCAGTTAGATGGCCTCCGTGTGCCTCCAGATGTGACACACCTTGTATGCGCAGCCTGACTCTAGTAATGCAGAAACACCAAATAAGTTTAAACCCAGGACTATTCTGTTAGCGAGAAGAAGACCGCGACAAATTAGCGGGAACAAAAAAGCCACGGTGGCAGCTGAGGAATAACGAGAGTTACTAACAACTGTCAGTGTGATCTCAGGTGCAAGTACTCCAGGGACAGAGCGCGTTCGTATGGCTGAGGCCCTGGGATCGATCCCCAGCACAGCAACATAAATAAACAAATGAACCAACAAAGACAAAATAAACTAATGTAACAAAAGACAATGGAAGGTTATAGAAACTTGCTTGATTAAAAGTACCTTAAGAAAAAAAAGTACCTAAAGATACAAGATTAACTCAGCGCAACACCTAACCCTAGGATGAATCTGATGGGAATGACAGAAATTCTCTAAAGGGCACAACTGGAACCAGTGACAATTGCAGTATCAATGTGAGTTTGAGGCCAGCCTGGGCTGCGAAGTGAGATCAAGGCCAGCCTCAGTGATAGTGTGACTCTGTCTCAAAAATGATGACAAAAAAAAAAGGTAGACTAAAGTATACCAATATAGGATTTACTGACATCATTAACTATACAACTATACAGTGATTCTGTAGGAGACCATCCTACGCTTATCAAGTAGCAAAGTTCTTCACGGTAAAGGGCCATGCTGTATGTAACTTTCCAAGTGAAAAGTCTGAAGAAAAATGAACAGATCTTGCCTACACTGGAGTTGGCTATTTTCTCTCCATAATATAACAGATATAACACAGAAAGAAAGGCTTGTGCCACATAGCAGAAAACTACAAAGATACTTTAACATGATCCTTTATTGGTGACTGAAGGCTGCCACTGTGATATATATACCACCAGTTCTAAGCAAGACTGGTTGCAAAAACCAGCAAACGCTGGCTAGTTGGCAGCTTAGATGTAATCATTGCTCCCTAATTTTTCTTAACAGGGCAGTGGCTCTAGAACTTTTTGTGCCCCGCAACTTTTAGAAGTGTCTCGTACAGAAAGCAAGACTTTTAGCTTGTTTCTTAAGAGAAGGACTACCAGTGTCAATCAACTGAAAGCAAGATTTTGAGCTGGGACATCTTAACATTTTACGTTGGAGAGAATGTTGAAGCAAGATCACCCCATCGTAAAGGGCAATTCCTGTGAAAACTGTTGCCCGAATGCCGCACACACAGCCTCTAACGCCCACAATGGCCATGGAATGGAGGCACTGACCTCTAGTCTGCAAGGCATCATCTAAACTGATCCTCCCCAAAAGGATGGAAGGAACTATACCTTTGCCCAAAATTTTACTACAGGCTTCTCTATACGTCAGACACTGGAGAGAATATTTAAAATGTGGTAAACCAAGATGAAACTGTTCGGCCATGCTTAGGGATCGTGAAATGCCCCTTAGTCATTCTCCAAACACAGGGCACGTGTACACTGCAAGGTCTTTTCTTCCTTCCTTGTTTCTTGCTTTATTTTGATTGTTTTAGTAGTGACTGCTTCTGGGATAAATTACTCAGATACTGCTTTTGGCTCTGTGTTTTTATCTTAGTCTCTTTATTCATTTTTCCCTAAATTTCAACTAGTAATTTTATTTACCAAGACGCGTTTACCAAGAACCCACTGGCACACGAGGCTCAGCCAGACTTACTAAGTGCGCCCTCCAGAGGACCGAGCTGTCCGCCCTCCAGAGAATCCCCAAGACAGTGATATGAAGACAACAAATGCAGAGGGGTCGGCGTGCAGAAAAGCACAAAGGTCCAGAGTGAATTACAGCCAACTGCCAGAAAGAGTGAGCTAGTCAAGGCGCTCAGATTTAATGAGAAGACAGTTTTTAAAATAGAAAAGCTGGAGAGAAGGTGCACGCAACATTATTGTAGATTTAAAATCATGCATATTCTTCTCCATAAAACTCTGCAAATGCAGTTAAAATGCACGCTTACAAAACCTAGCAATTATAAATCCTCTGAACCATGTAACTGTGATTAGCTGCTACTCTCAGCGATATAAAAATACTTCCACCACAATTACATTCCAGCCTGTAATGTGATTCAAAACAAACAAGTCAGAGACATCGCTCAAATGGCAGAATCAACAAATACAGATGCTTTGCATCAAGGAAACGAATCCACTGAAGAAAGGCAACTGAGACAGACAGGACTCTGCTCTGCCTGCCAGGGCCTGGCCCCAGCCCTGGGCTTCTGGTGGAACAGCGAGGCCCCCTCCTGGGCAGAGATGCACAGTGCAGCTCTGCAGTGGCCCTTCGCACCCCTGACCCGGTGCTGCGATCAGTGCCACGAGGTCAGAAGCTTTAGCTGTGGATCATTTTCCTGTGTTGCATTCACAGTTTCAAATTTTAGCTACTAAATCTAAAGTTTATTGTCTGTATTTCTGATTTCAGATCAAACTGATCACGCTATTCTGCCAAGGAGCATTCCTAGCAACCGGCACCCCATCTCCTTCACCCCAGGCCCTTTTCCTTTTTGCTGTAACTCCTAGCACTTTCCAGCAAACTGTACTATCAGCTACGCTCCTCGTCTGTCCCCCATGGCTGGGAGACAAACTCCACGAGGGCACGCAGGATTATTTACTTTGTTCCAGGGTACAAAGGGCCCCGACACAAAATAATTACTCAATAATAAGGAACTGTTCCATTTATGCCTTTTTCTTTTTAAGACTGTTCCTCTTCAAAGAAGGCATAAATAAGACTTTATTATAGCAATATGCTACAATTAAAAAATGACCCGTAAGCACTTGGTTTAAAGTATTCATTTTCTTAAATGCTTTATAAAAGCAAAAGATCTTTGCTAAGGACCATGTAATCGTGGTCATATGTATTCAACTTGTATAAAACCTAGAAAGAGCCAGGCCCTGGTGCCCTGCAGCAACGCAGAGCTGTAAAAGCTGAGCCTCCCGCTCAGAAAGGCCAGTCCTGGAGAAAGTGTCTGCACACTCTGTCCGGACACATGCAGGTAATGGATCTGGACACACAGCCCCTGAGAAGCCAGCGCTTTCCTGGACGGGGCACACAGCTGTGGCTGAGGGGCATGCACTGTTTCTAATTTCTGAAACCTCAAACCTTAATTTTTCCCCTTCTGAAAATGTGCTTTCAGCTTGGGGAAAAGCTAATAGTTGTTTACAATTGTCAGACTTTTAAGAAGTGCTAATTTGTTCCCTTAACAGAGCAAATGATGAGAGACACCATTTACCCACAGAGTAACAACACATAAACATATGATTCATCGATGTCAACAGCTTTCAGTCCAGGAATTTTGTCTGGGTCACTGGGAGACATTGGTCTTTGATCAGACAAGTTCAGGGTTTCTGACATTCCTTTTTCCGAACTTTTGATTTCGGTGCTGTGGAAAGAAAAAAAAAGAAAGAATAAACGAAAATGCAGACTCAGGCCAGTCTCTGCTCACACTGACCTGTACTAGGGGAGTATATCACATGTAGCAGGGCAAAACTGACCATTTGGATTCTCCTGCTTGTAGAAGGTCTTCAACAGCTCCACGGCCTCCTCAGCCCGATATCCAGGAACGCACTGATGAAATGAGAACGGAGGAATGAATGCAGGCCTACAGAATCCCACACACACAGTGATACACATAAAGTTACAGAAACAGACTTTAGACCATGTTGAGTGCTTTGGGGATATTAGTGTGGATAAAGTACACTTCCAGAAGGGCAAACTTTCAGCCTCAGGGAAACGTCACTCTCAATCAATGACTACTAAACTGATCGGCTATTTAATCTTGGGCCGGGTCCATAAACGCTCCATCCCCTATGTACAATGCAGGACTCACCTCAGGGGAAGTCGCGAGGATCAAATGAAAAAATACCGATCCTGCGCCCAGCACATCACAGGTGCTGATAAACAGTACCTATTCTTCTCTGCTAGTATGTTCTGGTGGCCCATTAGGTGTTTCATGCTTCCAAGCAGGGGTTGGCAAACTATACTTGCTGGGGCAAATCCCGTCCACTGCTAGGAGGGGTGAGCTCAGAGTGGCTTTTATATTTTTAAAGGGTTAAAAAAGACTGTAAGACAATGAGATAAGTGCCTCACAAAGGCAGAAACACTGACCAGCCCTTTACCAAAAAACTTTGTCCATTTTTGCTATTAAGAACTCTTTTAAGTGTCTAGTTGGTTGTGTCAGAGAGAAGAGAGCAAAACCCGTAACAGAGTAAGGACACAAAGGCGACACCAGGAGGGAGCGATATTACAGTAAACATTACATGGAGAGCACGAAAGCTGGACTAAGAGATCATTTACAGAGGCCACGCGGTGTTTCCAGGAAGGAGCAGAGGCGCGTGCGGGAAACAGCTGACGGCTGGCGGGGTGGAGAACCAGTACTAAGGAAACATGAGGAAAGAATTAAAGAAATGGGGTCTTGGCTGGGGATATAGCTCAGTGGAATAAGTGCCTGCCTAGCAGGCACAGGGTCCTGAGTTCAATCCCCAGTACCGCCAAAAAAAAAAAAAAAAAAAAAAGAACAAAAAAACCACTATGCTGTTCAGAAATGGGGTCTGGAACTGACACAGCACGCCCTTCTGAAGAGTGGGAAAGGGTGTACGCGTCCTCGGTGCCAGGTACCAGAGAGGAAGGGGCCAGCCAACCCCCACACACCTGTCTGTTCCCACCTGGGCCACATAAGGCCTTCACAAACCTCCCCGATGGTCACAACCACCTCCCTCCCACCCGGCCTCTCACAAGACCCCACTTTGTTCTCACTGCCTCCTCAACCTCATCCTCACTGACCCACCGTCTCGACTCCTCTGAAGCTGCCCTCTGCGGTAAAGACGCTGACCGACTAAAACACTGGTCATTCCATCACCTTTACTCTCCACAGTCCCGCAGCCCAGCACACCTGCTCAGAACTCTCTGCTCCCAGGGCTTCTCATTATGCCATTGCTCACTCACCGTTAGATCCTCTGCTGCTCCTCTGGCTTCTGGGGAGTGTGCAGTGGTGCTGCCCCCATGGATGCCCCTGTGCTCTGGTCAGTACCCTCGTTCACACGTGAAGCCCGCTCCTCCTACGTGCAGTTAGAGCAATGGTTCCCCCCCTCACTTGGGAGCTCTCTACAAACACAGCAGTGCTTGTGCCCGGCCTTCTCATGCATTGGCCTAGGGCAGAGACCGAGCACAGGGAAGCACAAGGGTTCTAATATGCAGTCAGGGAGGCAAACCACTGAGTTACAGCAGGGAAGGAAACTGTATTGCTCTAAAATACCGAGATGATATTTTCATGTATCCTTTGTAACTACCATTTTAGTTTTAATAAAAAGCATGCATTCTTAAAGAAATAAAAAAATTTAAGCAAAGCAGGTATTATAAATGAAACAGTCTTCTTTGACAAGAATAGGGTTACAGGTCTCCTCCAGGAACTTTCAAACTGCTTATAATTATAGTACTAAGAGAATCTATAATTCTAGAATAAAACATCTCACCTTCCTATTCTTCCCTATCCCAGGCCCAAAAAAAGGAAGAAAATACAAAATCTAGAAGCCTGTATATGATTTCTTTACAATCACAAAATACCTTCAAAAACATAATTTGGTATCAAACCTAGAGCTATGGCTTGAAGCCATGGGCATTCACCTTCCACTGAGCCAGTGAGGTGTGGGGTATGAACTGCAACTGAATGTCGTTTGGATTCAGCCAGATCTATCTTGGCAGAGATGTCTCGCAGGCCTGTGTTTGTGCCCTCACGTCACCGATGTTTCAGAGAAACTGCTCCACCCATGTCTGACAATCAAGGGCTCACTCGCCTTTGCTCTGCCCAGAAACGGAGAAATTCTTTACATGACTTTCATAAGGGAAGCCTTGTACGGACTCAGCAATTCATTTGCAAAGAGTTATGTAAACAAAGTTTGAGCTACTCCTATAAGTGACTGGGAAAATCAAATCACTTCGTAGATGGAGTTCATGATCAAGCTAATTGTGTCATGAACTCTACCCACCCACTGGGCTTTCTGTCTCATGTGACGTTAAAAGGAGCTATTCTTAAATGGAAAGCATTTGTTAGGCAAGCCCATATGCAGAGAAAACCCAAGACAGCACGTTTTATAAAACATGTTCTCAATGGGATTGAGCCAAATTTAGCCTTTCATCGGTCCTTATCAGTCTATGAATAGTGCAGTCCATGGGGTCCTGCATTTGTTACATTTTTTTTCTGTTTAGAGTTATAATACCTCTGGGTTAGCCTTCCTATTTGGAGAGCAAAATTGAGCCAGTGTAGAAAAACTGCATATCCTAAACCAAACCTTGACACAGAGATTCCCAGGGCTTATTATGCTTGTAATCAGAAAAACTTGGAAGATGTACAAGTGTAAAGGGAATGTGGAATTTCTATGAGATGAAAGAGGTATGGATTTTTGGCTGGGGAAGATTTCAGCATATAAGAGGCAGAGAAAAAATAAAATTAGAACAGTCGCTGGACACTGATAAGGTATGTGGTAATCTAGTGAAATTATTGAATTTGTACAGAAACACTGTGCTCACTGTAAGGGCCAAGCTCCACCCAGCTTGGTATAACACAGAATGACAGAAAGCAACACTGAAGACCATTAGAAGGCAGGGACTCTCCCTCAGGAGAGCTTCTGTAACTGAAGACAGGAACCACTCATCAGAAACTCTTACCTGTTGTCCTCCACTAAGCCATAAAGACACTCAATCTGGAGTCCTGGAGTCCCAGCATGTTCCATCCTAGCTTCTTGGAACACTGAGCCCACACTACCCACAAGTCCACAATGAGATGAAAGTGATCAGAAAGGAGAAGTGTACGCAAATCATATTACCTGAAATGGTCTCCCAGTATTTGGTAAGTCAGCAGAAGCAATGTCTAGAACAGAGCCACAGCCACCGAATCGTTCATTCTGACAGCCATAGATGACCAACGGGATTTATAAGACAGAATTAAGGTCCTGTAGGATTCACAGTGGTGAAGTCAGGGTGGGTTCCTACAGCCATGCTGGGGAGTAAAGTTCAGGCCATACTTTGAAACAAAGTTTGGGATCAGTCTTCAAAATCATACAATCCAGTTACACAAAAGAAAGAGGTTTAAAATATTTAGAAGTTGACAAGGAACAGTTGCACACAGAATAAACACTGAGTGTGTAGCTGCTTCACGCTCCCGGTTCAGTGTGCTCTCTGTTCTTTCCTAAATCACTCTTTCAGAATCATTAGAGAATGGGAGCCAGACAGGAAGAAGAAATCTAATCCAGGGGTTTTTACCTTTTAGAAATAACAGGTTCCTCCCTGTTCCCACCCCACATAAAACTTACCCTGTGCTCCAGCACGAAACAGAATAAAGCTAAGGAACCCCGAAAGGTAGCATGAGGAGGAAACGGTCAGTTGCCCATAACTCTTCTTTTGAGTATATATTTCACTGTACTCAAAAACCTCTGACTTAGTTTTAAAGTGACACAAGTATCTGTACATATATAGTACATTAAAATACAAGTATAAAATAGTTTTTGTGTTTTCAAAAACTCTTTAGAGCGCTCCCAGTGTTAGCCGTTTATTCTTTGTCAGGCACAATCTAAAGACCTGCAGCTCTAATTTGCCACTTATGCGCAATTATGATACCATGAAGAATGTCTTCAACTTATTTACTTTTGACTTAAATTTTTTAATACTTCGTGATACGTATTCCTAGAAAAAACAAACATAGAACATTTTAAATTACTCATAATTCACCATCTACAGGCAAAATTTAGGGATTTTTTTTCAGAACTTCTCTTGTAATCTACTTTAATTTATGATTTGCTCTTATATATCAGTTTAAGTTAGTTTGAAACTTATCTTTCCCTAACTTATTTAACAATTCTATGTTTACTGACATTAAAAAACGGTAATTATGTACAATCTTTCCCTTTTTGGTCAAGATATTTTATAATGTGATTTCTAAGCCTGTGCTTTCACATATTAGAAAACTGATGGGTGTAGTTCAGTGGCACAGAGTGGGCTTAGTGTGTGTGGCAAGGCCCTGCATTTGGTACCACGGCCAAAAAAATGGAAAAGAAAACATGCTGTGCATCTGGCCAGTTTCTTGTTCACAGGAAAGGTCCAAGTCTTGAGCTTACAAAGTCAAAGGATACTCATCAGGCGGAGGGCAGCGGCACACATAATGCACGGCTCCACGGTGACGTACAACACAGTGTGCTCAAAGACTGCAGAAGGACTCTGGTCATTTTGATGACACCAGTCGAGGACCTGATCGATGGCCACCATTTCGGCATGGCGAGTAGCCTTCAAAGAGAGATACTTGCATTGATTGTTTGCCTCATATAACTGATATTTTACAAATATACAAACATAAATACAAAAAGACATGCCTATTGCTTCTGCCAACATTTTAACGATGAGGTTTCAGGAGACCCTTAGCAGTTGACAGGCTAATCACTCCCCAGTTCAAGTATCATAACCTCACCCTCAGAAGACACCTACTCCAAGATGCTGTATAAATCCTGCTGTATTTTTATTTAAGTTCCTAAGGAGTTCATGGGAAACCTTCAATTAAAATACCATGAAGAAGATAAGTCTCAAAAAAAAAAAAATCTAGGCTTTCTGAATGTTTTAGGGGAAGCTTGAAATTTTCATAAGCTTGTGCTCTAGTTTCAGATATACTTTTCAAGGCTGTCACTGACCTCACTCTAAGCAAACTATATTTGGTTCACTGGGGGAAAGAATGTTTTCTATATGCTGGCAAGCTCTAGAGAAGCAGAGAGTTCCTCCACTGTCTCAGATACCTCATGGGAGTCACTATTCCAGAGGAGAAATCACACAGCTTGTGAAATCAATCACATCTAAATTTGAAACCTGGCAGGAACAATACTGATTATGAGGTGCTGGGCACATTATCTAACTCCTTGAAGCCTTGTCTTCCCATTTGCAAAATGATGTGCCCTTGGATCTAGCCCTCTACACCTCAAGGCACTTGGAATTACGCGGAACACAGTGCTGCTACCTGTCCTCCCTGCCCCCTCCTTCTATGCAGCAATTGTTTACAATATCCATTACAGCACCATTTATCAATAATTTACACTGAGTGCTAATTACCTGTAAGTCACTGTGCTAAACAAATTCTGAGTAGGATAAAAGGTTTCTGCCCTCAACAAACAAAAAGAAAGAAACAATCAAAACTGGCCCAGCCAACAGAGAGGTGCTTGTTACCTATTGCTATGGTTTAGATCTATTCTACACTTGATCTTAGCCAAAAGGCCGAGGTTTAGATCTATTCTGTTCCCCTAAAGCCTCGGAGGGCTGGAAGCTGACATGCTCACGGAGGTGAGGTTCTCACCGCAGGTTCCTCCACCGAGGAGTCAGTGAGGGAAGGTGCCGTTAGGAGGTGAAGCCTGGCTGCAAAAGACAGGTCCCTGAGGGCACACCTGGAAAGGAGCGCTCCTGCCCCGGCTTCCCCTCTCTTCCTGCTTCCTGGCGGCCAGGAGCCAAAGCGCTTTCCTCTGCCAGGCCCTTCCACTGCACCATTTCTGCCCTGGAGCCTGCTGACCAGAGCTGAAACGGAGCCAAAATACAGCTCGGCCCCTTGGAGCTGCGGGTGTCAGGCATTTTGTCCCAGCGCCGGAAGGGCGATGATCTAGGGCTTGATGTGAAAAAGCTGCCAGGGAAGCCACGTGGCAGCGGAGCCAGACGGGGGTGCAATTCGGTTGCTCAGACTTAGAAACTCGGAGAAGGACGCGTCAGGGAGGGGTGCCAGTCTTGGCTGCGCGCTGGAGCCCACTGGAGAGCTTTCCAAAGTTTCCCTAAGCCTAAGTCTTTCAAAATTCAGAGTCAGAATTCCTGAATCATATCTCCCCGTGGCTCTCAACAAACAGCTGCTGAGCCACAGCGCCTCAGTCCACCGTCTTGTTTACTGCTGAAAAACGAGCAGGTGTGCGACAGAAATTACTCACTACAATTCTACAGCTTCGTTAAGTTTTTCTGAAGCTTCCGCATCTAAAACAAATTATTCTTTCGCTGTTACAATCAGAACAAAACAGCATTAAAGAAGAACGCAGCAGCGCGTTCAGTCTCATCTTCTCGCTGTCCCTACCGCGAGACCGCAATTGTACCATCCGACTCCATACGTTTTTCGTTTGGTTAACTTCATTTCTTCCCTTCCCCACGACTTCATCGTTGTAAACCATAAGGCAGCCAACGGGAACTTCAGTATGCCTGAGGGCTTCTTTGGCCTGAAAGGCAAAGCGGAAAATCCGAGATGTACAGCTCAGTACTTGAAAAGGCCATAGAAAGAAACAGATGCAGCACAAATAGGAGGTTCACGGGGAGGGGCAAAGGAACGTGGACGGTCTCCCCTTTGCTCAAACCGTGTTCCATTGCTGTACTTAGCATCTATGTTCTCCACGGTGTATGCACGGTAGGGAAAACTCTGAAGTGAAACCCCTTCCTGGTCCTGAGCCTCCATCACAGATCGTCACTCTTAAATGCCAGGGTCACCTCCTCTCAGAGATAGCAGACACAATTACAAAGAGGTGTGAAAACAAATCACATTTTTAAAGGTTTCACTAGAATTCTTTCACTTGTTAAAATTCTACTTTCTTAATTTTTTTTCTTTAAAATTATGGAAATGACCTCCTAGAGTCCCACCAATAGCATGCAGGTGACCAGACTGGATGTCACCCTGTCCCATAATTTCTACTTGAAATGAGACAATAAAAGTTTAAATTCACAGTAGGTAAAAACGGCATGACTACTTTGAAAAACATTTTGGAAATTTCTTTAACAAGTAAATACACAGATAGTCCACTATCCACAGTTGCACAGAACCACATACACACAACTCACAAAGAGGTAATGAAATTTTAATAAGTTCTACAAAATGTACTGATGTTTCCCTGCCTTTGATATTGCACTACAGTTACGTAAGATGCTGCCACAGGAAAAAATCTAGACATCTGTATCCTTGTATAGTATTTTTTGCAACTTTTTTTTTTTGTCTTTTTGAGACAGGGTGTCACTGCGCAGTTAGGCTGGCCTTGAGCTCACTTTGTAGTCCAGCTGGCCTCGAACTCGCAACAATCCTCTCCTGCCTCTAGCCTCCCAAGTGCTAGGATTATAGGCATGCGCCACCACGCCTGGCTTTTTTGCAACTTCTTGCGAGCTTATAATTACTTAAAAACAAATAGTTAATAAATACAGGTAGAGCACATTAAAAAGATCTGGCAACAGACATTAAGGAGAAATGTCAAGCCAGGCATGGCAGTGGGCACCTGTAGCAACAGCACTCTAGGACGCAGAGACAGGAAGACTGCGAGGGCCAGGCTGAACAAGTTAGTGAGAGCCCATCTCAAAATTTAAAAAATAAAGTAAAAAAAAAAAAAAAGGGCGGGAGATATAACTCAGTGTGAAGTCCCTGAATTCAACCCCACATATAATACCGACATACATACATACATACATACACGCAAGCCTACTGAGGGACGAGGAAAGTAGCGGTGTTCGCTGTCACAGACAACCCTACAAGAACCCAGGCCAAGGAGTACAGGGCCGGAGGCAGCTATGCTGAATGTGGTAAACACAAAGGTGACGTAAGTGGGGAGATGGAAAGGCGAACCAGTGGCTTAAGAAGTGACTCATCTGTGGGTTAAATTTTTAGCTTCCAACAATATTTCCTCCAAAAAAAACTCCAGATGTAATGCTACATCTACACCTCAATTATTCTGACAGCCTGAAAATACATGAGGCATGATCAGAAAATACAATGTTTAGATAAAAATATTTACAATAAGACGCATTGCTATAAATCCCCCTCTAGATACTCCATCTGCTCGGAACACACTTATCCTGTCAATCCTGGTTCAAGCCCCATTTCACTCAGTCCCATCTCTGACTTTCCAACACTCCTCTCGCCTCTTCGTCAAGCCTGATCCTTTCTTACGGCTGCAGAGGAGCTCAAGCACAGAGGTCTGAGATATACGTGGTGAATACAGCCTGTCCTTTATGGAAGAGGCCAAATCTCAGCCATTATTTGAAATGGCTACTTGGTCTTATTTAAATTAATAAATTATCAACTTTCAAAACAGAAGTACTACAAAATCTCTTCACAGCCCAAACGTTGCTCTCCCTCTTCCCTGTAACTGTAACTTGGGTTTTGCTCCAGGCAGACCCTGCCCAGTTGTAAATAATGAAAGCTCTGATAAGGAAGAGTGGTAGATTTTTACTGCTTCCTGTAAAGGTAACACCTTGAGAACCTACTCTCTAGCAATGTCATGAAAGTGGGTGAGGGGCAGATTACCGTTCGCAGAACTTTGATGAGTTCCCAAAGAAGTATTTCCAAATGAGGACAAAAACAAAGGGGGAAAACCCAAGTTACCCAGAAGGTCTCTCAGGCAGACCACCGTAACATACAGGAGCTCACACTGCTCAACAACTGCTCCTACGTTCTCTTTTTCTCCCGCACCTTTAAATTCCTCCAGTCTCCCTCCGATAGACTCCTTGTTATTCTTCCAGCTCTGAGGTTCTCATCTTTTCTGGAAGCAAAATCCTGTTGGAGAATCTGGTGAAAGTTATGGACTCTTACCTAATAAAAGCACACATATGAGATATGTTCAAAAACGAAAGTGAGTGTTCACTTCTTAGAAATGAATTTATCATGGTGAAGACCACACTCCCAGGAATCCCCTCAAAATACTCACTCTCACTTTGAACACCCTTTTCCCATCGTTCTTGCCACTTTCTGAAGCAGAGCTGGAGTTCACTTTTGTGTCTTTAGTTGCACTGGTGTGGGTGCCTGAATCAACTCAAAATATTTACCTTTCAGGTCGTTTTACCGTGGGCAAGACCCAGAAGTCCCATGGTGCCAGACCAGGAGAACAGAGCGGGTGAGGACACATTGCGTTTTCACAAAGCTGCGTTTCGGTTGGGTGGCACCTGGCAGCAGCATTAGCATCGTTTTCATCACACTTCATAAAGACACTCATGAAAGACGGGCTTCTGGCACTGCTCCACAAAGCGGCAAGGATGGTGGGATACGTGTGTTTGATGGGAGGGGAAGGATTTTGAGGATGACTAATGGCAATGTGTCTTTTGCATAGTAACAACTTAAACATTCACTGTGTATGTTGCTCGTACCTCATACACAGTATTTGATTGATAGTTTCAAGTTTCACAGATTCATCTTGAAACCTAAGCCCCAGATTAGGAAGCTCTGTTCTAGTTAGATAGCAGACAAAGTTCCGCATCTCTTTATACCTGACAGTTCCTCTGGTCAACCTTTCTTTTCCACTAACCCACGTTTCTTTTGTCCCTTAAAAAGTTCCATCATCGAACAAATTCCATCATTTTTCTCAACCAACTTGCTCAGAACCTTGTCTGAGCTACTAGACGACAGTACTTTTATCTGTCTCTCATGTTGGTCCCTGGACATGTCACTTAGCAACTTTTAATGATGCATGGCTTGCTCCTAGAAGGTGAGCACTGGATTCTGTGCCCGGGCACTGTGCGTAAGCCCTGATGCAGAGAGAACATTTAATCATACCTCGTTTGTTAAAATAGATGGTGCTTTTTCTTTGTACTTCCCTCAGGTCTAGCACAGTATTACACTAAGAGTCCAGAAAATGCATACCACAGTAAACACAATTTATTCTGGAAACCTCGCAACTTTTTTCCCTCTGTGTATATTGATAGCCAATCTTTCTTTTTTTCCCCCCAAGCATAAAGTAAGATATGTTCAAGGTAGAAAACCTGTGAGTAAAGACCCACACATCAAAACTAAAAATCACACGTCAATATCCCAAAATATGAATCACTATGATTAAGCAGCAGAAGCCATCCAGCTTTTTCCTATGCCTGCATAGATGTAGTAAAAAGTTTTTTCTTTTATTGAAGCAGATTTACATTATGTATACAGTACAGGAGTCTGCCCCTTTCATCAGAAATGTAAACATTTCTCTTAGTTGGGTGATTTTCATCATGGTCTTTCAAAGGTTGCAGAGTATTCCTCTATTTGAATATATCAGACTTATTAAACTAATCCCTAATTGTTTGACACGTACATTGATTCAAATTCTTTACCTACAAAAACAAGTGAAGAACACCCTACATAGTATATCTATTGCTTCCTTATGAATTATTTCTGGAAATAACTGTAAAACACATACTGTTCCTACGGTGTGATTTTAAAAAATAAAATTATTAATAACACTAGTCAATGAATATGTCTGGGCAATTTCCAAAGAAAAAATCCTCAATGTCCAATTAGAATGCTTGATACATAGGAGTCAGGGTAATGAAATCGAGGAGGCGAGGAGTACAACGTGTGGACAAGCTGCGAACAAGGTGACATGGGACGTCAGCACAGGCTGGGAGTCGCTTAAAGCTCAAGTCATCTTCACCAGCTCTGTAAGTCTGGGGAAATCACTGAACTTTCTCAGCCTCCATGTTTCCACTGGAAGAAGAAGTCAGTAACAATACCCACTTCACAAGGCTGCTGTGGTGCTCAAATGACATGGCCCATGTGAAAAACTTCATAGCACCAGGTCTGGAACATAACAGGAGGACAACACTGTTATTTGGCCTGGTATTTTGTCCCAAGCCTGTTCCCTGAGAAGGCTATGCTAAGCATGCATGATATGATAGTTAAAACCACGACCTTTCTTAAATGCTCAGCTCTCCAAAAGAAAACTGTTGTGAAAGATAATGATTTTATTAAAAGTAATAAAGTTTATGGAATTAGCTGAACTTTGGCAACTTCACTAAACAACAAAAGTAACAGGAATGTTGCTTCTCACTTAACCACACTGTCAAATATTAATGAATGATAACTCTGGATTGGGGGAAAGAGAAATTGGGGGACATTTTTATAACTGGGTAATGAAACTGTGACCACTGATAACAGTGGTGTCCAACAGAAGTGTTTTTTAATTTTAATTTTTATTAGTACATGTGTGTAGTACATAACGATTACATTCATGGGGGCGGGGGGAGATGGCACATGTACATAACACATCTTAATTTTTTTCCCATCCCCTCCCTTCCTGCCATCTCTTGGTCTTCTTCCTTTTTGCAAAAGCTCTATCTCCCTAAATGGAAGCTTTTGTCAGGATGGAAATGTCCTTTGATGCGTGGTACCAAATAACAGCAATTGGCGGACACAGGTGACTCCTGAGTACTTGAAATAAGTCTCACACAACTGAGGGACAGAATTTTATTTCACTTTAATTAATTTAAATTTAAACAACAGACCTGTGGTTAGTGGCTCCTGTATTAACAACAATATAGCAATATCGTTACAGCTTTGAAATACCCATGTGCGCACACGCGTGCGCACACACACGCACACGCACACAGGTCCTTGGCCTCTCACTTTTTCTGTTCATTCTAACTATAATGAAAGTTCATGGGTTAAGGCTGAGAGGATGACACGCTGAAATAAGATTTAAAACTACAAAAAATGTGCTACTAATATAACAAAAAAAGAGACTATGTAATTCCATTTTTGCAAAAATACACATATGGACAGAGAAATATGTAAGAGTGTTCCAAAATTTTAGAATTGAAATTGCAATGAGGACCCAGGCTGAGACAATGGACACACGTATGTGTGCTGTGAAGCTATACAAGGCACAGTACCGCTATGCTGTCAGCTGAAGCTGTGATGCCCAGCACAGCAGCCTCGAGCCATGGCGACTGTTTAAATGTTAACAGCCCACTAACAGTAGGACATCAGGTAATTTTCACATAACTAATTAAATTGTGTTTAGAACTTGATTTCGACTGAATTATTTATGTAATCAGAAAAGAAAATATTAAAATACTTTCATTTTCGGAAAAACTATCAAAGGCAAAAGGCACTACCAGGTCAAAGGCTGAGCTCATTTTTAAGGCTGTTATATGTACGTAGTCAAACTGCCCTATAGAAAGGGCACCGGAGTTCAGTTCAAACCAACCACCCTTCTCCATGCACCCTTACTACCATGGACATTATAATTTTTTCTCTCTTGCTAATTTAATGAGCGACAAATGATATCTTTTTAGTTGGAATTTTATTACTTATAAAATGGAATATGTACTCACTTATTTGTCAGCTACCTGTCATTTCTTTAACATCCTGTTCATATTCTTTGACATTTCCCATATTTTCACACAGCTTTCTTTATTATTTCGGTGGGTGCTTGTATTTTATATAAACTATATATTACAGTCTGCAGCCATACTACCCAGAACTCACCCAGTCTCATTCTGACATCCAAAGCTATATGTTATACATATTTCCACAAGTTACACATTAGAGTTGTCATCACACTGGTCCTTCTCCATATATGTTGCACATATTCTCCCTCTTTGCCACGTGCTTTGTTACTCTGTGGTTTAGCTTTTTAAACAGAGAGATGTCTTCAATGTTCCTATCATGAAAACCTAATGATTTTTGTCATGTTTTCTGTCCTTTGGTGGTATACTTTATTATCATGATTATTGTTATTACTTTATTTTATTTTGTTCTTTTGAAACAAGAGTTTTGCTGTAGTTGAGGCCGGTCTCAAATACGTAGGCCAGGTTGGCCTGGAACTCACGAGACCCTCCTGCCTGTCTCCAAGCATGTGACACAATGCATGACTTTGGTGCTCTACTTTAAAGAGTCCCTCTCCATTCTAACACTATACAAACACCACTTATTTACTTTGATTCTCTCATTGTTTAACTCCTACAAACCATAACATAGATACTAGTCTCATATACATATGTAGGCAGACAGCGAGGCAAGCTGTCAGGGTTAGTTTGAACACAGCTGACCTATATACTTACATGTAGAGTATAAAATTATTTGCATCCTGCTTGTTCAATGTTAAAAATCATAGGCTTCTTAGTTTCCACTGTTATGTTTAATACTGAAATAATAGCTGAGGTTTTTCATTGTTCTAAGCTATTTATTTCCATAAGCAGTGGTAGTATTGGGTCACATGATACACAGGCTAAAGTGCCTTCCAGAAATGTTGAACTTGTTAGACTGGTATGGCTGTATGGACTTCTGCAGTCTCATTAACTTCAGACGTTTTTTTAAAAAACTAGATTTTAAGCTTTCTGGAGAACTGCTTTCCTTCCTTTTTATAACCCAGGTATTCGGGGTGCTATGGTTTATATCTACCTACATGTCCCCTCAAAGCCTCCTGCACTCCTGGCGGGGGGCGGGGGTTGGGAAGGTGACTGGACCATGGGGGCATGACACTCAGCAGGGGATCAGTGCTCCGATGAGCTTATAGCTAAATGTGACGTGGGGAGGCAAAGCCTGGTGGGAGGAGGCGGTCACTGGGGCGGGGCCTGGCAGGGCACTTTGCCTCCTGACCCCTCACTCCGCACACCTCACCCGTCCCCACCCTGCCCACTCTCTGCTTCCCTCTGCCACCCCACGAGCAGTTGCTCCTCTGCCACGCCGCCCTGTCTTGGAGCTAGCCGGCCTGGAGCTGCAACCTCTACAAACTGAGCTAAAATATCCCTCTCCTCCTTTAAACTGCAGCGGTCAGGAATTGTGTCCCAGTGATAAGAAAGTAACTAAGACCAGGGTTTTATTTTTTTTAAGACAGACATAGTCTAGTGCAGTGGTGGCAAATCTATGGCACGCAGGCCACAGTTGGCTCGCTGTTATCACTGAAAGCTCTAAAAGCTTTGCAATTACTGGTTTAGTGCAACCCCTTTACTTTAAACATGAGTAACGTGAAATGCAGAAACGGATCAGGGCGGTTTCCCTGCCTGGCCCTGTCACACGCAGCCATTCCCCTTATTTACTGGGCATATAAACATGTCTGTCTGTTTGTATGCTATGAAGATGCCTACGTCCTCCCCATTGCACACAGCAGTGGCCATTTCCCTTTCAAATCCTCCGAACCGAGTCAGGAGCAGCGACACAGGCCTGCAGTCCCAGCCACATGCAGGCTGAGGCAGGAGGATCACAAGAGGGAGGTCAGCCTGGGCAACACTGGGAGACCTCATCTTAAGACAAACAAACGCGCAGTACAAATTAATAAAAGATTGACTTGCTGCCTCCGGGTTTGACACTAGGTATAACCCTAGTCTAAGCTTAAACTCTTGTCAGAAGTAACTCTTCAAATTTAAGATTTAAGTTTCTTTGGGGAACAAAGTACACAAGTTGTGGCAAGAAACTTTTCCTTTTTTTAAAAGCTGAAAGAAACATTCATAGGACAAAACCAAACGGCAGCCACTAGGGGCCTCCTTAATCCTACTCAGGAGGTAAACTGTGTAATCATGCTCCTATGTGTTTATACTCCAATTAAGAGACAAAAGGCCAGAGTTTCTTACAAATTCTTTGGACTTCAACCATCTCATTTGATAGAATAGAAAGGGAACAATGGAGTGACTTAAGTGATTCACACCAAATCATTAAAGGACTTACGGGTTTAGTCCCTAAATCTAAATAAAGAGTGCAGAACTAGGCAGATGAAATGCTCTAAAACGTGCTCTTCAACATGCTTAAAGGAAATTCAAACCTATTGAAAGAGGAAAAACAGCACGATTCAAAATGTAAATGAGCGATTTACCTGTTTTTGAGACCACGAGACCTCCGTGGTAGCATCTCTAAAAACTTCATCTAAGCCAGTTCCACATATGAACAGTGTTGGGGACCACTACGCAGCTGCTCTGAGCAGGATTTAATATTAACCAATGGGCTTTTCATATTTACTTGGGATTTGTCCCAGTCCAAGGCACCTGGTCTGCAGATGGGCAGCTGATTCACAGTAATGAACTGTATTGGCCCCTGAGGCTGATGCCTCAAGGACTAGGTGACCGCAGCTGAGGATGCCTGGCTCTCATCCTTATCAACTTCTAGGAATCTACGCCTGCAGGCATCTCAGCTGTGAAGGTCTTCCTGAAGATTACACGGTAGTCCTAAATTAACATAATACTACTTAGTGGAGTCCTTAAAAGGATTACCAAGTCCCGCCCAGATTCTTGCATTTTCTTCAGTATTGCCCCTCCCTTATTTGTAAACCTAATAAACACGGCCGACCAAGTAAAGTCTTTGGCTAATTCAGAGAATATAGAAGCTGGAAAGGAATTAGTCCCTCCTGGAAGCCCTGAAATCATATTCCACTGTCTCATTTTTTATTTACGCCTTCGTCCGTCCACTCGCTTGGGAGATTGCGGGCCTGATCAGCCTGCAATAATAGGGTTGTTTAACCCGGTTTTTGATAAACACTTTGAGAAAAGCTCATGAAAACAAATGAAATCAAAATTCTGACTTTCCATCATCTGCCCTCTAAATCTCCCACCCATAGGAAGATGCAAATGCAGCTTGCTCTGTGCTGTGGCATGGATATCAGGTGCTCCAAAGCTCATGTGCTAAAGGCCTGGTCCCAGGACGGCATGGTTGGGAGGGAAACCTTTCAGAGGGGGCTCTGGGGGATGGTCGGTCACTTTAGGTCACTGTGGAACACCCCTCTCTACCTGCCTCCTCATTCTCTTACTTCCTGGTCACAAGTACTTTTACTATGCTGCATGCTCCCTGCCACTGGCATTAGGCAGCTCCACCAGAAGCCTAAGAGTAATGGGTCCTCTTACTCATGAACAGAAACCTCTGTGGGCCGAAATAAATCTTTTCATAAATTATTGCAGGTATTTTTACAGGGACAGAAAGCTAATTAACGTATGATATGATATAGTATGGTGTTCAAACGTCATTATTCTATTATTTTTCATGCTGGTAAATAAGAAGCTGCCTCGTCCATGATGCTAGTGAAACAATTTGTGGGAGTGTTACAGTTTGGATAAGTGTCCCCAAAGGCTCAGGTGTTAAAGGCTTGAGTCCCAAGGTGGTACTACTTACTGTGAGGAGGTGGAAGCTTCAGTAGGGTGTGGCCTAGTGGGAGGTCCTTAGGTTACTGGAAGCTTGCCCTGGAAGGGCACTGTGGGACGCTGTCTCTCTTCCCCTTGTGGTTCCTGGCTCATAAGCATTTTGCTCTATCACGCTCTCACTATGATATGCAGCCACAACACAGGCCCAGAAACAATGGGGTCAACTGATTATAGACGGGACCCTCCAAAGCTGTAGACCCCAATAAACCTTTTCTCTTTGTGAGTTAATTATCTCAGGTATTTTATTTAGTAATAAAGAGCTTACTTACACAGGACAAAGAGAGAGAAAAATTTCAATTTCGAAAGCTTTCTGTCTTCAACTTGGAGGATTTAATAATTTCAAAGGAATTCAAGATAAACAAATCCGTTAAGATTACAAGTTTTGAAATGCATATGTATGCACTAATTTTTTTAAGTATCAATAGAAGACTGTGCATCCTACAAATTTCATGAAAGAAATAAAGTTGGAAATAAGTTTAAAGAATGGGTCATGCTCCAAGAGATGCAGGGGAGAGAGAGGGAGAGAAGGGAATCACAAAAATAAAAGAATAAAATGTGTTATGTACATGTACCAACTCGCCACACATAAGGAACAGGATCATTATGTACTATAAACATGTACTAATAAAAAAAAAATAAAAAGGGGAAAAATAAATGAGTCATGCATGCAGAGTATCAAGTTAATAGGTCACAACTAGTGTTTTTAGAAACATAGTAAAATAAAAATACCAGGAAACTGTCCATAGGAAGGATAAGTACTTCACAGTAAAACTTTTGTTTAGATTATACCTATACGTATTTTCTGAGTTGTAATGTAAAATAGTATTATTTTTACTGTAGGACACTTGTTTAAAAGTACGAGAAGCAAGTTTAAAGGAAAACTATATAAGTAAAAGGAACTATGATACATGCTCTAATGCATCGCAGCTTACAAGAAGCTGAAAAGCATTTCACTGTAAAACTCAATAAATGCAGGGCAAAAGATGTGAGCAGTTATTTTAGTAAGAAGGTTTGAGAGACAAGCAGAACAAAACTATACTCAGTAATGAAGCTCCAAAGCCAAGCATGGTATATTCAATAAATACTTGGGGAATAAATGAAAAGTTATGGAATTAATTAACTATAGGGGACTAGGGGCCATTAAGGATATAAGGGCATAATTTAAAATATGCATGACAAAGATCTTTTTCTATAGTCATATCAAAAAAATGAAAAAGTGTATGTATAAAAATCCCTATATTGCATATGTATGTATGAATGTATGTGTACTCAGATATTCCTTATTTAACAATCTACCTGGTTAACGTAAGAATTAGGCACATAAAAGCAAAGCCGTCCAGTTGGAGCTTCCTTTGGACATTTCTTTGCTCTGAATATTGTCATGTACATACTACATGCAATTCCTCATTTACAACCAATTCATTTAATGACTTAGTAGCAGGAAGTTAAAACAAGGAATGTCTGTATATGAATATGCATTTATCTGGATATAAATGCATATATGCACCTTCATATGCAGTTATACGATGTGTAACAATGAATTGGTCAACAAATGGACTGCATATACGATGGTGCTCCACAAAACTAAAATGAAGTTCAAATAGTTCCCTGGGGGCATTACGTTTGTAGTGATCCTTGGGGCAACAAACCCACCCCGGTGTCAGTATTATCCAAGCACAAGAATACAATTATGTATACTACATAAAAGTTGGTAATAAGTTACTATATTCTGGTTTATATATTTACCACACTGTTCATTTTATTCTTAAAGTAAACAAAGAGAGAGAGACAGGGTGAGAACTCTAAAACAACCTCAGGCAGGTCCTTCAGGAGGGGCTGCTGAAGAAGCCACTGCTGTCACAGGCAATGACAGCACCATGAATGTTAGGGCTCCCTGGAACCTTCCGGTGGGATGAGCTGTGGAGGTGGAAGATGGTGAGATTGATGATCATGGCCCTATGTGGGCCTAACTCATGTGCGTTTTTGTGTCTCAGCTTTTTACAAAGAAACTCTTAAAATGACAAAAAAGATTAAAAGTTATCATAAGCTTACCGTAAGAAAACGTTTTCTTTCCTACAGTGTAGCCTAAGTGTGCAGTGTTTACAAAGTCTACACAGTGGGTTCCTCAGTGCCCTTGGCCTCTACATTCACTCACTGGCTTCCACACCCGCAGGCTCTTTTCACAGAAAGTGCCCTCTACGATGGGCCATTTAAAGAAACACAAATCTTTTACCATTACGTTTGCACTGTGTGTGTTCTATATTTAGATACACAGATACCAAGCACTGAGTGACAGTGGCATGCAGTATCCATTACAGTAACAGGCTGTCCGAGTTTGCAGCCTAGGAGGGACAAGATGTACCATCCTGCCTAGGAACGCTGCTGTCTCAGTACCACCCTAGCTTTGTAGAAGGCCTCTATGCTGTTCCCACGATGATGAAGTCCCCTAGGGGGGCACTTCTCAGAGTCTGTCCCGGTGCACGGTGCACATCCGTATATGCCATACAGACTCCATCCCAAGGAAGGAGCCCAGCGGCTCCCACCAGCATGGGTGAGGCTGGACACCGGCGTGGGTGACGACAGCGCACCGTCCTCGGCCACCGCGAAGGGACGAAGCAAGGGAGCGCGAGGACTGGAACGAACGAAAGGACGGGCCACCGGCCTAGGCTGCACAGGGGCGCGTGTTCCTCCTGATGTCTACCAGAAATAACTTCATCTTCCTTCTCATCTAGCAGATGTCATCAAGACAGCCGGAACACACCGAATAACGCGACCCTGGGGCTGAGGGCCGGGCGCAGGGGAAGGGGCGCGCACGCGGCGGCGGCGAGAGGTGGAAGGAACGCACAGGGCGCCCTGTCCCAGCGACCACACGCACGCCGCCTAGATCTGCCCACCTCCCCTTGCCCCGGGTAGCTGCGGCAGTGGGCTGCAGAAAAATCGACGAGGAGAAAGCCAGCCCCGCTTCCCCTCCCACCGACACTGGTGACGGGAAGGCGCCCCCGTGACGTTCGAGCAAAACCCGACTGGGGGTGGGGGGTGGTGGCCGGACAAGTTTCCTCCCTCGGCCTCCCGCTCACCATGCGCATGGCCTCCTCCATCCACTTTGCAGTCTCCTCTGCCGACACGGCGCGCGAGCCACCCACGGCAGCCGAAGCAACCGCCTTCGCCTCCATGCCGCGTGCTCCTGGCTTGGACAGATCAGCGCCGTTCGCGGAACGCCATGCGGGCGAGCCCTCGTTTCCGGGGGAAGTCGAGGAACGCGACACAGGGAAACGATTTCTGGACGGACCTTGGGCGCTCCGGACCAATGAGCGGCGGCTGCGGCGCGGAGGCCGCCCCCGGAAGCGCAGCTGCTCCGCCGTAGTCCACGCCCCCTTCCCGCTCTTAAGACAGTGGCTGCGGAAAGGCGGAGGCGAGTGGCGTTTGTGCGGAGCACCGAGGGGATAGGGGTGCTCCTGCCGGTCCATGCGACAGAGAAACGGTGACTTGGTGAACCGGGCCCTCATCCGAGGCAGCCCGCACCCCCCGGGGGCTGAAAATGCTGAGATCTACGTGGAATTTTCTGAAGCGTCACAAAAAGAAATGCATCTTCCTGGGCGCAGTCCTTGGAGGTGGGTGACAGCTGCTTGGAAAGGGGCACTGGGGAGAAAGGCGTGGGAAAGGGGTGACTTTCTGCTCCAACAGGGAGAGGCCCGGCGATCGGTCCGGGCTGTGCGGAGGGCAGAGCCGGAGCAGCGGGCGGCAGAGCCCCGGGCTCCGCGCTCCTCGCCCGGCCCGGCCCTAGCCCACCCGAAGCACCCACCCTGCGGCCCGCTGCCCCCGGCTTGCCCGCGAGTCCCCACCTTCCCCTCTGGCCGCCCCCCGCTCCCCGCTGCGCAGTGGTTTCCCGAGGTCCTGAAAGAGTTAGCGGAAGCCCGCACTCCGGTGGCGTTTAGGCTGGTGGTTTTTTTGACAACACCTTATTGCCCCGAGGGCCTGGAAGATACAGACTACATAAAGGAACAGAAAGCAATATTTCAATTCTGATTATGCCGTGTTAGGAAACACATCTTGCAGCAAGTAAATGCTTAGGATTGAGATGTTGTGCAATGTTCTCGGGATTGTTAAATTTGAGATAATTACCTCTCTAGCCGCCTTGTCGCTAGGCCAAGAGATTTACAAACGGATAAGTCTTGAGACCTTTTTTCCTTAGTATGACGATCATGTCTTAATATTTAGGGATTTGGACAGTCAAAAGCCTTTTAAATTATACGAAAAGAGCATCTAGGGACTTAAAGAAGTTTTTTTTTTTTTTTGGATTTGAGTTTTTGGGAGACATGTTTATCCCTAGCTGTATGCTTTGATTATGGAAGTACTAAGAAGTCCAGAACAGAAGTTTCCGGAGGAACTCGTTTGCTTTTCTCTTACTGTTAGGTTTTATTGTACCCTCCCCGCCCCCACCCCCAACTTGAAACTTACAACAGCATTAGCATCTGCAGTTCAGATTTGGGAATCCTTGAAAGTCTGAGGATGGGTCCTGAGGAGGCAAGGATTGTATTCTGCGTGTCCCTGAGGTTTAGTACAAGTTGAAATGAGGACATGTGGATTTGATCACCTTTGAGAAATTCTTTATAGATAAAATGTATTTTCTAATACCTTCAGTTTCTGTAATCTATGTTTCTATGTTGTTTTTTTTTTTGAAACAGCCTTGCCGTGTAGTAGACTGTCTCTACAGTCTATGTAGCCTAGTCTAGCCTCCAGCTCACTGATATCCTCACGTCTCAGCCTCCTGAGTGCTGATATTTTGGTACTTCTTCTATCTTGTAGTATCTGAAGTATTTTTAGGTTGTGCTAATACCGCACAGTCCATTATTTGTTAAAGCTAAACATACATGTGTGGTGGGGGCATAAGTAAAATATTTTTACCACTCCTAAAAGGATGGAAAATTAACTGTTCAGCAGTTTTTGAGGTAATGGTACATTACTTCAGACTTAGAAAAATAAACCTGATGATAGGTTAGAAATAATCACAGGGGAAGAAAAAGACTGTGCTTAAAATGTAGTTATAGTTTTCTTTAAGAACGTCTGTTGAGAGCTTTATAATTACAGATTATGAGGAATGAAAAAAGTTGCAGAGGAATGGATATCCTGCTGTTTTCTAGCCAAAAAAAAAAAAAAAAAACTCAAAAGATTGAATAAAAAAGGAGATGGCTGTGGATACCACTTCTTTAAGCTTTCTGCTTCAGAGGAAAGTACTCTCACATGTTAGGAAATATTTACTAAGTTGTAATGGTGCTGAAGGTAATGGGATTGAAGATGTACAGATTTTTTAAATGATAATAGCCACCATTCATTGTGCGCCCACTGTATGCTGAGCATTTTACTAAGCTTGTTCTATTCAGTGGGGATGACAACAGGTCCTTAGTGTTACCGCATTCAAAACTGTGGGAACTAGAACTCAACCCAGACTATTTTAAGAAACTCGCTGAGGGTCTCAGAGTTAGCAGCAGAGAAACTGAAATTCAAACTCGAGTATCTGAGAGTCCAGTGGAACCACTTTGCCTTCTTGGACTTCATGGTCTAAAAAGCAAGAAAAACAAGTGTACAAATAAAAAAAAATACAAAACTATTAGGGAAGTTGAAAAGTAATACACAGATGTAACTGGCTCATAGCTTATTCAGTTGTTAAAAATGAAAATCAAGAAAAGCTTCATGGAAGAAGGGACATGTATGTATAGAGGAATTGTATGTATAGAGGAATATATATGAATATACATATGTGCAGGAGGGCTAACATGGTTCTATTATTGTATTATATCACTTAATGCTAAGCAATAATCGAAGACAGGATATTAGATTAATAGTGTATATCTGTATGTGTTAGCCTGAACACACACTTCGAAGATAACAATATGTAAAGCAGCAACAAGCGGTGTTTTTTTTTTCTGTTGTTGTTGTTGTTGATGTTGTTGCTGTTGTTGATGTATGCCTGTTTTCTTTCT